>MU188978.1:40422-56511 GCA_016904865.1 Pissodes strobi | reverse complement strand
CTGTAAGTATATTCGATGATTTTTGCGTATCTGGAGTCAATTCTTGCTTCATCCATGGCTTGGAACACATTTCCACCGTGTCAAACGCTTTCCGATAGTCGATAAATGCCAGATGAAACGGAACGTTGTACTCATTACATCTTTCAATCAGCGTACGAACAGTTTGAACGTGATCGGTGATACTGAACCCCCTTCTAAATCCGGCTTGTTCTGCCGGTTGATAGAAGTCAAACTTGGCACTCAGACGATTCGTTATAATTTTGGAAAAAGTTTGTATAATTTGGACAGCAGACATCGGTCTGTAGTTGTTAATGTCTGTACAGCCGCCCTTTTTGTATAGTAGGATCACCTCTGCATTTCCCCAGTCATCAGGAATTTTCCCCTCTTTGAGGCACTTGTTTAAGAGAAGTGCTACACCTCTCGTCTTTATCATCTCGCACGTTATCCGGTCTTTTCCAGGGGCTTTTCGGTTTTTCATTTGGTGTAAAGCTGCTCTTAATTCCGATACATCTATTAAAGGCATGTCTTCTGAACCTACATTTGTGACCTTTTTCTTTCTTGGATTTGGAGGATTTGGAACAGACTGGCTATAAAGTTCTCGGTAGAAGTTCTGAATTATGTTTTTGATGCCCTCTTTCTCTGTTATAATGTCTCCTTGATTGTTCTTCATTTTGTGAATTAAAAGTTTTCCTTTAACCTTTTGGATTGTAAGGTTTTCATATTCATGCCATCCTCTATTGCTTCTTGGATTTGCCGAGTGTCAAACTATCTTAGATCTTTGCGTCTTGCGCTTTTAACTCTTTTACTTAGCTCTTCGTATAATGGTGAAAGTCTATCTGTTTGACGCCATTCTTTGATAAGGTTGGCTGTGTCAATGCTGATTTTTGAGTTTTTCCCTTGTTTGTCTTTAAAGTTTACTTTCTTAATTTTCCAATGTTTGATGGATCTAGGGTTGATTTTTGTCCAACCTTTGCGTTAAAATCACCTATTACAAATTGTAAACCTAGCCTTTTCCGCGTTCTTTGTTGTGGTAAGGTCTTCGTACAACTGTTCAATATTCGTACAACTGTTCAATGTTGCGGAACCTGTGGGTGCATAAGCCTGTATTACCTGCATCCTGTATCTGCTGTTCAGTGCAATGTATATAACTCTGTCTGATATAGCGACTGCTTTGCATATGAGATGTTTTATCTTGCTATGGACCAGTATTGCCACTCCGCCAATATGATGGTTAATTTCGGAATTTCTTTGGAACAACATATGACCGGATTTGACCATTTTGTTAGATTCGCCATTTAACCTAGTTTCACTAATACCTAAGATATTCCGAGATATTCGAGATGTTCTTCGAGTCTCATCATGCATATGTTGTAGGTTGCAATTAGGAACACCTTCTCAACAGTATTTTTTGGGATTTGTTTTTGTTTTCTTTCTGGTAAAGTAAAATTCTTGCCTCCCCCAGAATCCTTGCTACCGAAAAAATCCCAGTTAGAAGAGGTGTACGCCAAGGTGATACAATTTCACCTAAATTATTTACTCTCGCGTTGGAGAGTTTCTTTAAAAACTTGTCGTGGAAACGAAAAGGGATTAGCATAGACGGGAAGTATCTAAGCCACCTTCGATTTGCAGACGACATCGTACTGGCAAGTAGTGATGAGGATCAGTTAGAACAGATGATCCAGGAATTGAACCAGACATTTATGGTTGTGGGTTTAGAGATTAACCTGGGAAAAACAAAAATCATGAGACAATGTCATATCGCTGCGACCATTAACGGACACCCAGTCGAAGTTGTTGAAGAGTACGTACATCTCGGACACACGATGAAGCTCGGGGCAGAAAATCAAACGGCTGAAATTTCGAGAAGAATCGCTCCGATCTTGGGCTGCATTTGGCAAACTAGGGCATATTCTTAAAGAACCAAAAATCCCCATAAACCCCAAGCGCAAGGTCTATAATGCTTGCATAGTTCCAGTTACCACGTACGGACTCGAAACTACAACAATAACAAAGGACTGTGCAAACCGCCTCCGGGTTTGCCAGAGAGCAATAGAAAGAGGAATGCTGGGCGTGAGGATTAGAGATAAGATCCGAAATGAGGAAATCAGAAGGAGAACAGGGGTCAATGATGTAATGGAGCAAATTGCCAAAAACAAATGGGGATGGGCAGGTCATGTTGCTAGGGATGACATAAAGTGGACGAATAGGGTCATGCAATGGAGACCTCGACAATCAAAATGGAGCGTAGGTCGACCCAAAGCAAGGTGGCGAGACGATATCCAGCGCCAAGCGGGGAAAAACTGGATGCAAAGAGCCCAAGACCGACAAACGTGGAGGCTTATGGAACAGGCCTACGTTGAGGAGTGGACGTATACAGGCTGAGGATGATGTATATGTTAATTTCTTGGGATCTCCTATGAATTCTGAATATTTTTTCTATAACATGTCCTACACCTAAATGTAATGGTTTTCGACATATTCGCTTTTAGCTAAGCGGTTACATTCAACAATAAATATTCTAGATTACAGTTCATAGAAGGCCGTGAATTAGGCGGTCACCAAGAAATAAAAACTTTGATTATTACTGACAGTTACAAATTTAATAAATACAAATTTTTCGATAAAAATGCCTTATTCAGAAAGGGAAAACCAGTTAATTTTAGAAACATTTATTTAAATAAATAATAGTGTTAAATTGGCTCAAAGAACACTCAACAAACGTCCAGTCTAGCGAGAAAGAAGAGAACAACGGGAAGAGATGAAAATAGTATTATAAATATACTACTAAAAGTTGAAGAAAATCCAAACATTTCTATAAGAAGAATATCGAAAAGTTTAAAAGAAGAGCTCGATGATTAAAAAAATACTTCTTGTGAAAGGATTCAAGACACTTAACAAAATTAAGCCCACGACAAAATTAACGCCGAGACAACGAGAGTTGAATTTTGCCAAACTATGTTGGAGAAAAAAAATTTAAATGATATATAGTTATTTGAAAAATGTATTTTGTACCGACGAGTCATCTTTTGCAACTAGTGGCATGATAAACAGGAAAAATACCAGATACCACAATAAATCCCCACTGCTACAGGGAATTTCAATTTCAAGGTCGATAAAATGTATGGTGTGCTATTTTAAACAACAAAATAATAGGCCCACATTTCTTCAACGCTACTTTAAACGGAAATGGTTATTTGAATTTTCTCCAGCAAGAACTAGAGGACCATTTTGATGAACTTCCGTTGGAACAAGAGAGAAACATCGTCTTCCAACAAGATGACGCTCCACCTCACAGTGTAGTAGCTGTTAAATCCTATCTAAGTCAAAGGTTCAATGCATGGATTAGAAGGGATGCACCAATAAAATGGCCTCCGAATAGCCCTGACTTGACGCCGATGGATGCATTTTTATGGGGAACGCAAAAAAAAACTGAGTGAATGCATTGAAAATACTGAACATTTAAAAGAACTTATTACAACAGAAATAAGAATTCTAAATGAAGATTATACCCAATCTATCACCGCCGCATTAGAAAGGTTACGAAGTACGTATATCAGATGTATTGAAGAAAACGGAGGCCCAGTTGAGCAATTTAATTTGTAAAAACTACATGATTTCTTGTATCGTTGTTCTAGATATTAAATTTAAACATTATTTTCGATTTTGTTTCTTTCTCACTGTAAAATAAGATCATTGCTATGTTTTTATCGAAAAGATCATAAATAGTGGTCTTGTATTGTAGTTGCCTAATTCACGGCCACCTAAGAACTGAAATCTGGAATATTTATTTTTGAATATATAACCACTTAGTTAAACTGCGAATATGTCGAAAACTATTACATTTAGGTATAGGACATATTATAGAAAAAATAATCAGGATTTTTAAGAGATTCTAAAAAAGGAACAATATACAGGGTATTTAATTTAAAAAGATATATCTTTAACCTGTCACTCATTTCTGCAATACCTTACATTATTCTGCTCAACTTTTGTATTTAACATTTATGTCTAATGCGCCCCGGAGCGAGCGAAGCGAGCGGAGGGTCACACATGAAGTTAACAGTACTTTTTTAATTTACAAAATTATATAGAATAATAATTAGAGTTCTTGATCAAATGATTATGGATATTTGAAACAACAAAATTATACTTTTATTATCGATCTTTTCACAATGCACTCTTTCTGAGTGACGTTGACTACCATATAACATACAAGTACATGTATGACGACCCGATGTCTTGACGGCTCGCGGCTCGAGACTACACTGTTCGCACCTGCTTGTGATATAGGATGGGAGCATGTAGCATAATTTATATATACACGTACGTAAAGTAAAAATATATGAAATATTGTAACTGAAGAATCACTGAAAATACTTCACAATCGAAATAAAATTGGATGGTATTATCAAAGTATATGTAAACTAGTAAGTTCACTTAGCGGTAAATCCTTTGATGTAATTCAGCCACATTCTTTTATATCAAGTGACAACTGGAGATGACCGATGCGCTGCGTAAGTCTCCGATTGATTCGCGTGGCTTTCTCTAGTCAGAGATGTATTCAGGAGATTGTATGGACTCGTACCGAAAGACCTACTGAATGCCGGCCGGTTGAAAAATCAAGTGAAACTGAGCAAAGTTGTAAAAATATTTTCATACAAGGAAATTGAAAAAAAATTGCTATACGTTTGTCATTTTTAGGTGATACCACTGTTGCTATCTCAGAATCTAACAAGAATTTAACAACACTGCAAATCGATCTTGAAAAGGCATCAATAATGGCAACTTTCTAATTTAATCAACTTTGTAGCTTTGACCGTTTCAAAGATATCAATAATAGTGGAATTACCAAAAATTTATTTAAAAATATATAATAATATAATACTTCGGAATCTCATTTTTACTACACTTCTTTGGTTTCATGAAAGTGATTTTTCAAGGCCACGTTATAACATGGTTGTTTTCGTCTCGCGTTACGGCATTTTTGTATCGTTGATTGGACGACTAACCAAAACCAACCAAATCTATCAAAATTGATTATACCGTATCGGCACCGGTACCGGTTCAAATGACTACAATAAGCTGAGACTAAGTGAAACTAACCAAAACTTGATTCGACGATTAACCAAAACTAACAAAATCTATTAAAATTGATTATAACGTATCGTAACGGGTTCAAATTACTAAAATATGTTGATACTAACTGAAACTAACCGAAAATTAATTGGAGGACTAAACCAAATCTATTAAAATTGATTTTAACGTATCGGAACAGATTTAAATAATTAAAATAAGTTGAGACTAAATGAAACTAACCGAAAGTTGTTGACGAATAACCCAAACTAACCAAATCTGTTAAAATTGATTTTAATGTATTCTGAAAAGCTTGAAATGACTAAAATAAGTTGAGAATAAGTGTAGCTAACCGAGAGTTGATTGAACTACTAACCCAAACTAACCAAATCTATCAAAATTGATTATAACGTATCGGATGACTAAAAGAAAGTAAGACTAAGTGAAACTAACCGAAAGTTTATTGGAAAACTAACTTAAACTAAAAATATCTATTAAAATTATTTATAACGTATCGGAACCGCATTAAATGACTAAAATAAGTTGGGAATAAGTAAAACTAAACGAAAGTTGAATCGACAACTAACCCAAACTAACCAAATCTATTAAAATTGATTATAACGCATCGGAATCGGTTCAACTGATTGAAATAGTTAAGACTAAGTGAAACAAACCGAAAGTTGAATCGAGGACTAACCTAAACTAACCAAATCTATTAAAATTGATTATAATGTATCGGAACCGCATTAAATGACTAAAATAACTTAAGAATGAGTGGAACTAACCGAAAGTTGGATCGACGACTAACCCAAACTAACCAAATATATTAATATTGATTATAACATATTGGAACCGGTTTAAATGATTGAAATAAGTTGAGAAAAAGTGATCCGAAAGCTGAATCGACGACTAGACCAAAGTAACCAAATCTACTAAAATTGATTATAAAGTATCTGAACCGGTTCTAATGACTAAAATAGGTTGAAACTAAGTGAAACTAACCGAAAGTTGATTGAACGACTAACTGGATTAGGTTTGTTAGTTCGGGTTAATCGTCGATTCAACTTTCGGTTAGTTTCACTTAGTCTCAACATATTTCAATCATTTGAACCGGTTCTAAGACGTTATAATCAATTTTAATAGATGTTATTGGTTGGGTTAGTCACCAAATCAACTTTCGGTTAGTTTCTCTTAGCCTTAACTTATTTTAGATATTTGAACCGGTTCCGATACGTTATAAACAATTTTAATAGATTTGGTTACTTTGGATTAGTCATCCAATCAACTTGCGTTAAACTTCACGTAGTTTCAACTTATTTTACGTCATTTGAACCGGTTCGGATACGTTATAATAAATTTGGTTACTTTCGGTTAGTTTGGGGACGACTACAAGCATCTTTCGACTAGCTTCACTTAGTTTCAACTTATTTTAGTCATTTGAACCTGTTCCGATACGTTATAATCAATTTTAATAGATTTGGCTAGTTTAAGTTAGTCGTCTATTCAACTTTCGGTTTGTTTCGCTTAGTCTCAACTTATTTTAATCATTTGAACCGGTTCCGAGACGTTTAATCAATTTTAACAGATTTGGTTAGTTTGGGTTAGTCGTCCAATTAACGTTCGGTTAGTTTTCCTTAGTTTCAACTTATTTTAGTCATCTGAATTGATTTCGATACATTATAATCAATTTTAATAGATTTGGATAGTTTGGGTTAGTCGTCGATTCAACTGTCGGTTGGTGTCAGTTATTCTCAACTTATGCTAGTCATATAAAGCGGTTCCAATACGTTATATTGATTTTATTACATTTGGTTAGTTTGGGTTAGTCGTCGATTGAACTTTCGGTTAGTTTCACATAGTCTCAACTTATTTTAATCATTTGAACCGATTCCGTTACGTTATATTCAATTTTAATAGATTTGGTTAGTTTGGGTTAGTAGTCCAATCAACTTTCGGTTAGCTTCACTTATTCTCAACTTATTTTAGCCATTTGAAGCAGTTCCGATACGTTATAATCAATTTTAATAGATTTGGTTAGTTTGGGTTGGTGTTCAATTAACTTTCGGTTAGTTTCACTTATTCTCAACTTATTTTAGCCATTTGAAACGGTTACAATACCGACGTCATTATCAATTCTAATAGATGTGGTTAGCTTGGGTTAGTTGTCGATTCAACTTTCGCTTACTTTCACTTATTCTCAACTTATTTTAGTCATTTAAAGCGGTTCCGATACGTTATAATCAATTTCAATAGATTTGGTTAGTTTGGGTTAATCGTCGATTCAACTTTTGATTAGTTTCACTTTGTGTCAACTTATTTTAATCATTTAAATCAGTTCTGATACGTTATAATCAATTTTAATGGATTTGGTTAATTTGGGTTAGTCATCCAAACAACTTTCGTCTAGTTTCATTTAGTCTTATTTTTTTATTTGAACCGGTTCCGATACCTTATAATCAATTTTAATAAATCTAGTTAGTTTGGGTTAGTCGTCGGATCAACTTTGGGTTAGTTTGGGTTAGTCGTCCAAACAACTTTCGGCTAGTTTCACTTAGTCTCAACTTATTTCAGTTATTTGAACCGGTTCCGATAAGTTATAATCAATTTTAATAGATTAGGTTAGTTTGAGTTTGTCGTCGAATCAACTTTGGGTTAGTTTCACTTAGTCTCAACTTATTTTAGTTATTTGAACCGGTTCCTATACGTTATAATCAATTTTGATAGATTTGGTTAGTTTGGGTTACTCGTCGATTTAACTTTCGGTTAGCTTCACTTATTCTCAACTTATTTTAGTCATTTGAAGCGCTTCTGATACGTTATAATCCATTTTAGTAGATTTGGTTAGTTTGGGTTAGTCGTGGATTAAACTTTGGGTCAGTTTCACAGGGCTAAAATATATTTAATATTTACAAAGCATTCCATTATCGTTATATAATATGTACGTATAAAAAAAAATCTGACACCTAGACGATTTTTCCGGTCTTGTCGCCTTCACCTAATTTTATTAACATATCTATTCACTAATCCGACTATAAATTTTTCCTATTTGCCTTTGTATTTTTCATTGCTTCGTATATATTTCCACCGAAGTCCGAATTAAATATTAAAATAGAAATAAAATTAAGGATTTTCGCAAATCCGATTCTGTTCTGAACACTCTGCCTACACACGAACAACTGATTAAACTAAAACGCTCCACATGCTGCCAACAATCTGCGGATTTTCGGCGGTTGGCAGAAAATATTTGGGGGAGTGGAGCTACTAGTTTACATATACTTTGGTATTATGGTGAAGTTTCAGCTTCGTATTTCATGATAAATAGTGGGCAAAACGGTTTATAATGATACAACAATCAGCTCAAATGATTAAAGAATCTATTTATTTATTTATTTACTCATGTGCATTGAAAATATTCTTTCTGTCTAAAGATACAGGCTCTCATTGACAAAGCAGACTATATTATAACAGAATATATATTTTAATAAAGTCATAAAAGAAGAAAACTATAAAATTAAAACTAGGACGCATACAAAAATAATTGGATAATAGAAAATAAATTAACAAAAAGGAACACCAAATATATTCAATTCTGTTCCTGCAGTCCCGCTCGCGTTGGTTTTACTGAGTTTTCAACTATATCCTTGGAAACGATACATCAAAAGTATCCAAATTTTAATTAGAAAGTTTCAAATATTGCAGCAATACGTAAACTTAAAATATCAAAAATCGATATTTCATTTCTGAGCTTTATTAAAGAATTGCAAACTTTTTGAGAAACCCTCTATATTCTAACCATCTATGACACTACTACCTTTCAGAAGTGTCATATGTAACCGCTATATAATCAATAAAATAACTTTCAGTTCACTAAATTTCAGTTTATCATAGTGTTCGATAATATTTTCGAGCGGTGTGTAACCACTTAAAGACCATTCTGTGTACATTCAAGAAAACTTTAATCGATTGGTTGAAATTTAAAAATGTTAGCCGACTCCATCATATCAGTGATAACTAAAATATCTCGAAAATAAAATCAAGCATAAAACGAGTGAAATTTTGTGATATGTTGATTCTGATTGCACCAGTCTATAAAATAGGGAAGAATTAGATTTGCTGATTCCATCAGTGCATCAATAGTTGAAGAAGTAGCAATTGAAGTATCATATGAATATAAAATAGAACAATCATTGTCGTATGTTGATTCTGACTAATACAAGGTGAGAATAAGATAAATAATTTTCAAATACTGCAGATCAAAATGTACACTACCTTGTGGTGTACAGTGCTATATTTATTTGTTAATAGATTTCTGTATATTAACATTAACATTATCCAGTCAAAAAATATAATGAAGGTATTATAGTGGCTGTAATCTAGTTCTTTATAGATAAATTCAAGAAGTTCGTAAACAGCTGTGTTAGTAGATTTACTTTTTAATTTTTTGAGAACCCATGCTGCTTAGTTCTAATATATTTCTCTTCTAAGAAAAGGCCTAGAGCAGTCAGCAAATTAACCAAAATCCTTTCAAACAATTTCAAAAACGAGGAAAATCCCGAAATCACACAATAGTTATCTTTAAATTATTGGTCTCCTTTTTTGTTAAGGTACAATTTCTCCTAATATAAGGGCAATCACAAAACAACCAGTTTTCGCAAATAAGTTACATAATAGTGGATATATACTGACAATCTCATTTAATGATTCAGTCTATGTAATCACTTAAAATACAGTAAATATGATATCTATTTTTTTTTTCAACCAGGGTGAAATTTCTGACAGTTTTTTAAAATAAAAAAGATTTTTTCCAATGCAAACGGGATTTGTGATTTTGAATCCCGACAGGGACTGAATTTCTGTAAATTGCATCAGACTTATATGTGCGCCTTCATCACCTTGTCTATGACTGTGTGGTTATTAGGTACTTATGAAAAGTAATAATTGCATTCATATTGTCACGGCTAGCGGCCATCTGTATGTTTTTGTGCGACCCTATACAACTAAGCTTGCTGCGTCGACGATATTTCCGTATGACTCAACACCTATCCAGAAGGTTCGTGACGTTCTACTGCGGCCGGACCGGAATAATACAGCGGTGTGTAACCACCTTCGGACGCTTCCAGAATAGTTCCGATATTATATATCTGGATATAAATAGCGCACAGAACGCGTGTAATTTTTAGTTATTCACTGAGTGTTGAATTGAAAAGATATATTAGTTGTAAAGTTATAAGTGTAATTTAGTGTGTATAATTGCATACAGTGATAGGGAATAAAGAGTATTGTTTTAAAATAGTAAAATATGTTATTTTGTCAGAACCCACGGAAAATCGCAACAATATAACATAAATGAGCAATTTTATTATTTTTTTATGTCTGGCATTCCAAACTCCCATTTTTGCAGAACAGCTGATATTTTCTGACAAAATGCAAATTAATTACGTGGCCTTTCTGTTCTTAAGCACTAGCTTCACTTTCCACTTACCTGAAAGCATTCTGATTGCCAAAATCTTCGAACTGTATGAGAGTATTTTGCCCATAACGTTTAACCACTCCTTCCATAAATTCGTCTAAGAAATCATCATATAACTTTCCTACAACGCGTTTTTGTCTTAGACCGACGTATAAAGGATCTTCCAACAAAGTCTAAAAAATATGTTTTACTTAAAATTGTAGATGGTTTAACAAATTAACAATTTTATATCGTCACAGTACCGCTTACTTCATTGTTGGTTCCTACATCCAGTACAATGGGAAGGCATTCGTGAGGTTTTACACCAGCCAAAGCAGTATACAAGGCTAGCTTTCCTACGGGAATACCCATACCACATGCACCTAAATCCCCAAGACCTAGAATACGCTCTCCATCAGTTACTACGATTGCTTTCACGTTGGGTTCCGGCCTAAAATTAGTTAACTATTTATATTAACGGAAAATTGTACCGAGAGTTATGCATGCAACATACTTGAACGAAATAAAAAGCAAGAGAGAACAGTACCACAATAAAGGCAAAAATATCACAGAAAATAATAAAATTCACCCACAGCACATACTAGGATGCAGTTAAGAACTTTATTTAATTGTTGATGAAAGTAAGTCATAGCAGAAGTAGTTCTGTAAAATATATGGGGCCAATTAATGATTAAATATGAACATAACATAAACAATAACCCTTCAAAATCAAGACAATAAAAAATTACCAAAAACTCTGTCTATATACCAGTTTTTGAGGACGTCGAACACATGTCCTATGTCATTTATGGTGATAAAGAGTCCTCTAGGCCTCCTGTAAATCAATCCGAATTTTTGGCAGGCCAGGCCGACAGTCGGCGTATAAACTATTGGCATGAGGGATTCGATGTTTTCGGTTAAAAGCCGGAAAAATAATTTTTCGTTTCGATCGTGTAACTCCGTAAGGTACAGGTACTTGTTCAAATCTTCCTGGTAGCGATCAATAGATATTCTGCAAAGTTCCAGCTGTTCTTCTTGGGATTTGAAACGAGCCGGTTGTAGTCCATGAATACCTAGGGCTTGTCGTTCCTCTAATGTAAATGCGAGACCCTTCAAGTAAACAAAAATAGCATTAGCTCATACGGTACTTCGGCTTCGAAATATTTTGTTTGAAAAGTGTGTTTAGTTATTCCATTTAAGGAACCTCGCAACATTTAATTTGTAATGGTTTATTAAGTAACAAGTCTTAAGCATTTCTTCGTTGTTAGACAGTTATAGCTCTACACCAATGCGTAAAAAGCAGGTCAATAAAGGCCAATATTAAAATAATTACAAAAGCAAGCTCGCAGGTATTCAACGATGAAATATGGCATACGACATGACAAGCGTCCTGCATTAACAAATAGATTTAAGGAATATGTCTTCTACAACAATCCTATCTGAATCTGTATTTGATTTAATGTAATATATACTTGTTTACTCTGGGACAATCCTGTTAGTATGTTTGAATTATATAGTACATACTAATAAGTTAAATTAAACATGATAAGGCTTTTAAAATATTTCCCTATAAATATGAAACAACGACAATTTTACATTATTTCCCGACTCTAGTGACACTCAATTATTGTTTTAGCAAGTATTAAAGGAAATATAAAAACAAAAGTAAACGAAAAGCTTATTCAAATAATCTGGTTCATCTAACATCTACTTTGCCCCATGAATAACGCATGGTTTTATAAGCCGCTTCTAACTTAATTTACACTAATAGGATATAATCATTATCACATAAAACAGTTTAAAACGTTTATTTCGCCGCCAAGGATAAAATAATTAACATTTTATCACCATGAAACAAATATAAAAAACGTAAATGAATATTTGGCTATTGCTCCTAAAGTGTTAATCTGGTACGTAATATCAAAGAATATTCTAGTAGTAGAATATTCTTTGGTAATATTTAATAAATTCTCATCAGCATTCTAACGAATTCCGACACGATTTATTCCACAACATATTATTCCCCAGTAAAACATGCCAACATATTTGTTATATGTAAAAAAATCTTATTATACAAAGTTCAACCTTAATTTTGAAAGACTCTATGAAGTTTACAGTATCAAATTCTTCTCGAAGTTTCATATAAAATATACTCATTACCTAAATTTCCCTATTTGGTAAATATTGAAACCTGAAACGTTCTATAGCTTGGGTTAGTAAACTGTCCCATTAACCACAACTAATAAATAAATAAAAAACACATTGATGTGATGGTACTTTTGCAGATAGCTTAAGGTGTTTCCGAAATTTCCGTTACCTTATTCAGCCTGGGATCCCTAAGATGGTCAATTCCCATAACTTGTGAGGGACTAATGATGTCTCCTACTACTTCATGATATCCTCTTTTGAATTCATCATTTAGGAGGCTTAGTGATTCAATTACAAGAGGCTTTTGGTTCAGGGTAGTTCTTGATGTTTTCGACAGCCCTGCTCTGAAAATTACAAATCACACCTCAGATGATGGTAATGAAGAAAATTAATAATTTTAAAAGTAAAAAGCCTAAGTACCATTTAACATCTTTAACATTGATCGCGATAAGTTTCTTTCAAGGCCCTTGGACATGCAATCTCTATGTGACCATGATGACATTATCTTTAAGTCGAGCTTTAAGTTCAATGTGGGATACCAACAAGAACGTAGCAAAATTCGGTTAAATTATAGACCAATAACCGAGGAACGTCTCATTCGATTATATAATCGAGTGGCGCAGGTTGACTGGGGTTTACGGGTGATCCCAGCGTTAATGTTAAGAATCGCTTTAATCACTTTATGGATATCATCCCTGATGAGATCGACCCTCAGATTACTGGTTACTCTATCTCAATCCTAGTCACAAATACTTATGTTAAAACTATAGAAAGAAATACAATTAGCACTTCTCTAATCAGATCATATCGTTCTGGAGAGATTCTGCAAATTTCGTACAATAGTAAAGCCTCTGACAGAAAATTAATATAATATGGCGTGTCGCAGGGATCGAGAATGGGCCCCTTACTATTCCATAAATGACCTCTCCGCTAATTACAACTAATATCATATCACCCTACGATATCATGGACATGATAGGTACCAAACAGTCGAATATGCTCTGCTGGTTCTTGGCAAACATACTTGGTCTAAATAGGTCTAAAACACAAAATCTATGGTTCACTCTTGATGTCCCTTGTGACTCGCATGTCAAATTTCTGGGCGTTGTTCAATGTTCTGGACTCTAAGCTTACGTGAGGGGAGCATGTGTCTTCACTGTGTGGCAGTCTGTCGAAAATTACTTATCTCATTAGACGGCTTACAACTTTGATGACAGCTTATCATGGATATTTTGCGTTCAGTACCTATCTCTTATTAAAACAAAGACGGGTGCGTGTTATTGCAGGGCTGGAATGAAGAGGCTGCTGTCGACAGTGATTCAATGATTTAAAGGTCCTAACTTTTCTAGGCGTCTGTCTATATTTTACGTTGCCTTAACTTTCTAAAGAACATGTTGCTATTTCTCTCTCACTCAGACATTCGCACGTACTCAAATCGGAACAGAGACGACTTGCGTCTGTAGTACCCCAGGCTTGCAGGAACGAAAAAGGGCACTGACTTCTACTCGGTGAAATTCTATAATGCTCTTCCAGCACACATTAGGAAACTGGAAAAGAGACTGTTAATAAAATTAAACTCAACCTTATTGAGAACGCTGTTTGCACAAGTCAGAGATAATTTTGGTGGTTTGACTTGATTGTTTTCAAAATAGTTCTAGTCATGTCGCTGTTTTAACGATTTTACTTTGTTCTTAATATGTGTATGTACGTAATATGTATTTTGTACTTTACTTTAAGCGTTTATTTATATAATTGTTCTCTTATTGAGCCTAATATTTTGCATCTCTTTTTTTTTAAATCTTTGACGTGGAATAAATATCTATGTATCTATCTATATATTCAATGTTTAATAGTATGTTTTCCATAATACCGAGCATAATACATATTATCATTAGGAATTTTTAATAAGAGTACCAAATAATGTGGTTAAAAATTGACATTGAGTAAAAACACTTCCTCCAATTTAAGTGCCCCGTCTCGAATACTTTATGCAAATTATAAATTCATATGTCTGAAATCCTGGTTTAATGCCTTAACTGAATGCTTGAAATTGGAATTTAGAACCTAGAGTGTCAGAATATATCTTTTAATGGGCCATATATTGAATGGTACGCCTGCAGCAGTGTTATCTGCATAAAAAGTTGAAGCAGTCTGGTCTCGCAAATGATGCCTACTCTAGATTTCGTCATGCGATGTCCAACCTTTTATGTGCTATCTACTCTATGTCGCTATCAAAGACATTTAAAGGATATCAGCATGGACCATTTAATTCCTCAGATGATCATACATTTCTGATCATTCATCAATAACTTCACAAAAGAGTATAATTTATCTGCCCAGATGACCTATAATGGTCAACCAGGCGATGTTCGGAAACTGAATGAGCTTGATGCTTCCAAGAAGTCGGGTTCTGATGGTATTCCGACGGTTTTCTGGAATAGCTGCCCCTCGTCCCTAGTACTTCTTGCAAAAAATCCTTCAACCACCGACTAATTTGTTTTTCCACAATATGCTAATGTTCCAACTTTATGTTTACATCTGGAGATAAGGGTAACATCGCAGACTATCGTGGAATATTAATTCTCTCCACCAACCCAAAACAGTTTCAATCAATACTAACTCACGAAATTGTTCAAACTTTTCATTATTACTGAACATTCCATTATTACTGGCAGAAATGCCATAAACATTCGCATTGTATAAAAACTTTTTGATATCTTCAATACAGGCAAGTTTGTCTAAGGTTTTTTGACAGCGCCTATTTCCACTTCTATTGAATACACTGAAGAGAATGGAATCGCAGGAAACTACTTGGTGTGGATCCAATCATACCTATGTGGGCGTATCCAGCGCATCGACGGTTGCTGCTAACTTTCGCGAGAAATCACGTGGTGCTTCTCAATGGTCCCACACTGGTCTGATATCGGCAAACGGCTTGAAGTTTTACAGTACTCTCGGTTTCGATCTTCCAAAATGTCTGCAATCGAACCTTGACAGCTTCATGACCTTCCAACCTACTGAAGATTCATATATTTAAATGCAACACGATCAGCTTCTACACAAATTACAAATCCAACTAAGTCAGAGTTAAAGTCAAAATGTGCTTTATTGTAAGAATAACAAATCTCTTGTCTACAAAGCAGTCCCTTATGCATATAAAATAAGATCAAGTAATATGATACAATACAAAGTAAAAATCAATTTTAAAATTAAAGTGAGAATAAACCTAGGAAGAAAGATACAAATGCAAATAAAAATACAATAGAAATACAAATAAAAATAAAAATACAAATGAAAATAAAAATACCTGGCAAAACTACCAACTATCATTATAATACTCCTCCAGGCTGTAATAAGACTTTGCCGCCAAAACACTCTTAATCTTCCTCCGGAACCCCGAGTATGGCAACCGTCTGTAC
>MU188978.1:0-25422 GCA_016904865.1 Pissodes strobi | reverse complement strand
TGATTAACTGCACTTCTAGTAAGGGTAAAGATCTCTATGAAATTGTTGCGAATTCTTTAAAAGAACTGGGTTTAGAAATATCAAATTGTGTTGGAAATTCTACGGATGGGGCTGCTAATATGCAAGGCCAATATAACGGCTTTACGGCATGGCCCTCTAAAGACTCACCAGGTCAAATCCACGTTTGGTGCTATGCACATGTTTTAAAGTTAGTTTTGTCCCATATTACTAAATTTACTATTCCTGCAATTTCATTCTTTGGATTAATAAATAAATCGGCCATTTTTATTCGAGAATCGCACTTACGAATGAATGTCTGGAAGAAAAAAATTCACTTCTAATTTTGTTAACCTTATTGGGGAAACAAGATGGTGGACCAAGGATAAAGCTTTATGTAAAATATTTAATGAAAAGGGCATATTTGTCAATTTATGTCTAACATTTTATGAGATAGCCAACTCCAAGGACTTCAATGCTGACATTTAAAGCTCAAAGCCTTTTGGATGGTTTTCTGAAATACGAAACAATTCTAATGGCAATAGTATTTAAACACATTTTTGTTTCCACTACACTTTTGTCTAAATAGCTTCAAACAGTAGGTATGGATTTTTTACAAGCGCTCCGACTGGTTGAGGATACTTTAACATCATTAAAAAATATGTCCAGGAATTTTGATAAAGGTTCTGAGGAAACCGCTGCTTTCGTGAATGAATCAAACACAGAATTTTTAAATCTTGAGATCCCTTAGATAACGATGTCAATATCTAGAAAAAGAATCAGAAAAATATTTCATGATGAGACATGCAGTGTCAAAGCTCCGCAGGAATCAATAGCCAACTTTAGAATTGAAGTATTTAAAGTAACGATGGACAAGGCAGTTAGATAATTATATGGGAAGTAGATTTTTGGAGTCATACCGAACTTTATATGGGATTGTACATTTTTCAGCCTTCAAAAATTAATACATACACAGGTAGAAACAAATTAACTCGAAATGCAGTTAAAATATTTTACATCCAAGTGGTCAAACTAATCAATGTCCTTGCCAGAAGAATTCATACATGAAAATATTGAACTAGAAAAAGAACCGGAATTGAATACCTATTATAAAACTTGTAAAATAATGTATTTTATGCTGTTCCAAAGTTTTAATCAAATATAATCTTTACCGTGAGGCTTATCCAGACCTTGAAAGGGCGTAAAAATACATACTAACTTTGTCGATGTTACAAGTAGCGTGTGAGCGATCATTTTCCAAATTAAAGTTTATTCTAAACAGATTACGAAGTTGCTTGCCTCAAGATCACCTAGAGGCATTTATGTTGATGGCCTGTGAAAAGGATATTTTAGTAAATTTAAATAATGAAGATATTATTAAATATCTTACCAGTGAATGCAAGGGTCTTAGGGATATGATATGTATATCATGTAATTTTTATCTGTTCTTTATCAGTTTAGTATTTTGATTTTGGTTTTTTATTTTTAAGAAAATAGTTTTTGTTACATTTGACTTTATAACACCAAATTAATAATATGTCGTTAAATATATTATTCTTATGAAAAGCTAAGCATTAGCAGTGGAGTTTGGGTTAGTTTGGGTTATTAGGCAATACGGGTATCTAAATGAAAATAATTCATAAATTCATACAATTTAAAAACGCCTACTCCTATTTAAAAATAAACATGAGAGCCCGAGAAGAGGGCCAGTAATCTCATTTAGCGCCCAGGCCGATTTTCAGGCCCAGTCCGGTCCTGATGTCAAGGCTCACTTGCAAAAATTTCGACACCGCTTTGAATGAGATTCCTACTAATACAGACGTCAAAAGTGACAAGATGGCCGCCCAACATTTGACGGCGACTAGAATAAATTAATGTTTTTCATTAAAACATGCAAAATAGAAAAAAAAGTTTAAAGTACAGGTTTTAAAAGACATTTAACGCACTGCGGATCATTTTCTAATTTGGTGCTCGTGCACGATGGTCTTTTAAAACTAGTATTTAATATACTATTTTTCTATTTCGCGTTCAAATTGATTTCATTTCGATATGCAAAGGAGTGTCGAAAAGAACTTCTTTTTTGACACTATTTTTGTTGACTGGTTGCTATGATACTATGATATTAACAAAATTGTTCAATATCAAGGCCCACTAGCAAAAATTGCGACACCACGGTTTGAATGAGATTTCTAATAATAAAGACGTCTAAATGGCAAGATAGCAGATAATAGGGCAACTGCTGATCGGAACTAGAATAAATTAATGCTTTTCATTAAAAAAGCTGCAAAATAGAAAAATAACATAAAATACACGTTTTAAAAGACATATAGGGCACTCGTACGCAAAAATGTGCTCTTTTAAAACTAGTATCTTAATATACTATTCCCCAGTATCATATCTCATTAGTTAAGCAGACCTTTCCTTTATTGTTACCTTTGAAATAATATACTCTATTATTTCGTATTGACATTGTTTTTAAACAATGGTATTGATTAAATCTTTGAATGGGGTTTTATATTTAAAGGCTTAAATAAATAAATCTGTTGTGTCAAGAGAAAACAATAATTATTAGATTAAAAAGACTAAAACGCTAAAACGCATCATCAGGAGATGATTAAAACCAACAGCCTAAACAAGTAAGAGTTTTAATCATGGCGTCGAGTGCAAAAATTCTGTTCCGGTAGTAGGTACGGATAAAACTCTGTTTTAGTGCATTTTGCTGAAGGTTCGTTTCAATCTCCAGCATAGTAGATTAAAAAGAAACAAAATAATATATTAAGATACTAGTTTTAAAAGACCATATTTTATCGCACGAGCACGAAATTAGGAAACGACCCGCTTGCGGGGAGTTTCCTAACGTGCGAGTGCGCTAAATGTCTTTTAAAATGTGTATTTTATACTATTTTTCCTATTTTGCACGTTTTTTAATGAAAAACATTAATTTATTCAAGTCGCTATCAAAAGTTGGATGTCCATCTTGTCACTTTTGACTTCTGTATTATTAGGAATCCCATTCAAAACGGTGTCGAAATTTTGGCTAGTGAGTCTTGGCATTGAATAATTTTGTTAATATCATAGTAATCAGTCAACAAAAGCAGTATCCAGGAGCTATATAAAACGGTTGTATTTATATGAACACCTTATGTACATTATTTTAAATGCACTGTATTTAACTTTTGAGGAAATAAGTTTTACTTGATTTGATAAGAACTCTTCTCTTTAAACAATTTACACAGATACAACTAGCTAAATCTAGATTTAGCAATCTTCATAAACTAAAACCATGAAATTTGGCAAAAAATAGAATCAAATCAATGTTAAGTTAAAAAAAAATTGTAAAAAAATAATTTGACTCCCAATTTCGGAACGGTGCAAGAAAGCGCGATCAAATGTGTGTCGCTATTATAATAATAGTTCACAAAAACACCGAGAAGCCACTGATTAGTGCATAACCCGAGGCACAACGGTTTTATTAGCGACGAAGTTTTGGCTGCTTACCAACAATTTTTGCGAACGACCGACACGAGTAAAATTAAAATGTAATATGCATAGGTAACTACTAACTTCTAATATCTAATTTGAGATATTATTCTTTAACTATTAAACGTTTTAATATACATCAAAAAGACTTAACAAAAATAAGAGTGGTGGTGTATTGACATTGACCCATCTTTTCACTAAATGTAATGACATAAAACCACGTAGAGGAGATAATTTTTTTTGGCTTGGGTTAGCAACTATCGGTCAATGCAAATTAAAATAGACAATGCTAGTTAATATCGTTCGATCTGCGGACTTGATTGGCACATCAGCTGGTAAACAGTATTTACATTAGATGATATTCCACAAAAAAATTATATCTATGTATTAAATGATTTTTTTGGCATGTTCATCACCTCTAATTTCGCAAACAGAATGCAAGACGAAATATCAACTGTAATAATGAATCCAGATATTTGTGCCAAGCCTGAAAGTGAATTCAAATATCACTTTCAGGCTAAACAAGTAAAATTATGTAAAGCCTTGAAATGCCACTTTAATGCCATTAATAATAAATAATAGGTATAGTAAACAATTATTAATCACCTATTTAATTTCATTATTTGTTTAATTTGATGTAGGTTGTTTTATCATATTAAGATAAATTTAAGAGTTGAAAAATAAGATTTTTCTAAAATTGTACAATGGGAACAACATTGGGAACTACCATCAACTATTTTCATGAAACTATAGCAATGTAGAAATATTAGCAGTTGCCCAGATACTACCTACTATCTAGTAAGTTTTACTATCTCTGACTACTTAGACACATTTTACTCTTCATCTTAATCTTGTGTTAAAAATTAGCATTGCCTGTTGCAGTGTTAAATAAATATATAAGCTTATAGAGTAGAGCTTGATGGTCTCATTCTGGCATATCATATACCCCATATTGAAATGTTCAAGAAACATTAGTAGAATAGGTAAATTTATAACATGCAGGAACTTTTTTATACTACTTATATTTGTGTTATTTGAATAAGGTCAAACAAGAGAGCCTTGGTAACGCTTTACAAAATAAAGCACAAATTTGTCTTATACCGGAATAATCGGGAATAATGAGATGGAAAACTAAAATTTACTCGGCATTTAATTATAATTGCAATATTTGGTCAGTTTTAGGGGTCTTAAGGCACTCTCGTAATTTCTTGACACATATTTCTCTAAATAAGGTAGAAAATAATACTTGTATCAGTAATAATCATCACATATTGCACGCTGTTGTATAGTACTTAAAATTGAATCTCATAATTTTAGATACTTCTACTTTTGAAGGTGCACTCAGGTGCAGGACCAGTACATAAGAGAGGATCACCATACACTCGCTTGAACTGAGCAGACCGATTATTCAACTATCAGAGCAAAGCAGCACCACATGTCGCTGCTGATATGCAAAATTTCATGAAAAGACATTTAAAAGACCAGCAGTAATCCATCTCGTGTCAACTATGGAAGCAAAAGAGCGCGAGTTAAAAAAAGGTGAAGAATAATAATGTTTGAGGAGTTGCCCACATACTATCTAGTAAGTTTTATTATTTATAACTACACACATTTTATTCGTTATCTTAATCTTGTGTTACATACAAATGAACATTGCCTATGGAAATGTTAAATTGAGTGTTAAATAAATATATACATACATCTATCTGGAGGAGAGTCTGTCCTCATTTTGGCACATACATTTTATATATAAATGGTCAAGAAATATTAGTAGAATTACGTGTATTATGGGTAAAACATGCATGCACTTTTTAATACATATAGGTATTTCTCTTACTTGAATAGGGTCAGGTAAGAGGGTTTTTGGTCATGATATATTTCTGAGATTTATGATAGTAATTAATTATTCATATCGACGAATGAAAAATCGAACATATTATGTCTGAACATGACCAAATAAATAGTGAGATTTGAAGGTTAAACATCCACCACTATAAACAACCTTTAAATAATTGTATTCTATTCCTTTGTTAATATCAGTGTTTGATGAATAATTTGGATATTTATAATATATAAAAGTATATTTAGTTAGGCAGAATTGTGAATATGTATATATTTTTTATAATATATCATTGACTTTATATCATAGAGTCAATGGTATATTATAAAAAAATACATATTCACAGTTGTGCCTAAATATACTTTGATAGAATCATTTATTTAATTATATTTTCATCTAAAATTAAAAATAGCATATTAAGTAATCATTAAATGCATCAAGCTGCACTTCTCTTGAGGCAATTGCATTACTCATACTTTTCAAACTGAAGTTTACAACACACTTAAACCTTGTTAAAGTGATAATACTTTATTGATACCACTTTAATAGATATACTTTTAGATTATAAAATTGCATTCAGAGCATTTCTTTAAATAATAAGAGTGGCTGAGTACTTAGCCTTTAACTGCAAGTTAGATAATCATTTCTATTTTAATAATAATTTGTGATGAACTGTAATTCGATATATCTTTAGCTTATGAATAATCAAAATTTAAGATGCAATAGAGAGGCTCATCTTTCCTAATAAATAAATAATACAGTCTTCTAGTAGGTGCATGTCAAATTGTAACTATACTTTTGGAAAATCAATATTTTGTGTCTGTTTGCATACATTATTTAAAGAATTGTCACTTGTAACATTAGTGAGAATTCAGAGACAGATTCTATAATCGGTCTTTAGTGATATACTGATCCAAAAATGTTTAGATCTCATATTAATAGAATGACCATACCAAAACATTCGAAAATTTATTGTGGAGATCCTCCCTAATCTACTATAAAAAATCAAGCAAATTCTAAGTAATATGCAGACAGAAGAAAACGTACTTACAGCAGAGACCGTGGAATTAGAGCGAACATTTTTGAGTTTGCACCGATACAGACACCTGATCGTAATATGTATTATTCGCTAGATATTTTTCTCCTGAACTTTTCTTACGAAATCCGCGAGTGTCCGGGTGAACGGTGAATCTGAATAGATGCGACTGCGCTAAATTTCCATGGATTTAGTTTGACTCTGTTCCTCTATTCATGAAAATTTTGAAAGCTCGCAACTTGTGGACAAATTAAGGGTAGTTCATACAGCAACGAATCACGAAATACGAATCACGAACTTTAACGCCATTGGTCAGATTAATTGACAGAAGAGTTGACAGGTGCATAATTTAAGATTTTACGAATTCGTGAAATTTAAAATCTACGGCGCGGGAAACTTGAGTTCATTTCAAGATTTTACGAATTCGTGAAAAATTTCGGCCGATTTGACAGTTTGCATATTGGTTTTTAGGTTAGATTAATTTAGTTTTGATTTGTTTTCGTTATTTTTTCGTATGTATGATGTTTGATTCGCCGTTATATATTTACCTATGATATGTGAAGAGTTTTATGTAAATAAGATATTTTCTTTGTTTTTATAATTATTATAAGATAAGCTCTTTATGACAACCGGCACCTAAATATCTTAAAATAAAATATGAAAATAATAATGAACTACGGTTGATATTGACGCTCTACTGTACCAATAATATTAACTGCTGATGATAAAAGTTTTATCTTAAAATATACCTATATCTAAGTGTAAGAGATAACGTCTCTGGTGCTGAAATTGGCTCTCGGGTGTGGTATATATTTTTTTGTATATGGAGAAATCTTTTCCACAAGGAAATCGAAGTCTTTCAAAGACATTTTATGGTAGTTCCTAAATATTTTCTCCTCATTTACCCTAATTTTTTGCACGAAATTATGATACTCCATGCGACCACCGTTGCTTAAAGATCTCACAGACACCAATAGACCTATTCCTATTCCTATTATTCTTTTTTGTCGCATCTTAAGCAACAAGTAAGCCCCTATTACACGTCTACGTCTAGGTCGGCAATAAAATACATTCATATTAGAATATTAATTATTAATTTTGAAAAACACAAAAAGGAAACACAACCCTCCTAACCTATCGTCAAAGGTAAATGTCACAGTGAAAATTTGACATTTCCTAGAAACGTCTACGAGTTTCGTCTTCGTATGAAATGGTCACTTTTCACGAATTTGTAAAAACAACGATTCGTGATTCGTGTTTCGTGATTCGTTGCTATATGAACTCGGCCTTAATTGTCAATAATAAAATATTGTCATTGTCAATGTCAACAAAAGCATTTGACACAATACTTTGTCGTAGATGGCAACCAGTTATACACGACGTGTTTACCACCACCATCTTTCTGGACGCGATATTTCAGTTGGTAGTGCACTTGTGCATACATGCGGTTTAAAGACTTGCAATTAGCAAGTATATATTTATGTCTGGGAATAGCCGTGCAACCCGAGTATGTTGGTTTGTTATACTCGGGTGCAACTTTGAGCCTTCAACTGTTTTCAAATACTTCGCGATACAGCCACTACAACACAACCAGTCGTCTGTATACGAGCCGAATACGAGTGTCTCGCGACAGTGATTGTTTTGGCTCCTGTCAAGGTAAATGCGGATACAGACGTCAAATTCATTCAAAGAATGGAGATTCTTTGTGAATATATTCGCAGAAACACATGCAAGCTGCTGTATATATATTACAATAACTAATATTTCGCTTTTCGCATGACCCTCCGCTCGCTACGGGGGGTTCAAGAAAAGGAAAGTAAGTAACCCAAGACATACCCAAAATCATGAAAAAACTGTTTGCTAACCAAAACTAACCCAAGACATACCCAAAATCAAGAAAACATTGTTTAGAAAGTTAACCGTAAAAAATATAAAAAAGCGACGGGGTTTGAACCCGAGCCGCCGCCGATAGTCGCTAAATTGAGACCTAACCATCTAAACCTCTAGACCACGACGGCTTATACTGTAGATTGATTAGCATTTAAAGATCCTTTACAGGCGTAGCCGACTATATCAAAATCGGCTTCTCCTATTGGTCGATCCATCTCGTATTACAATATGTCTTCGTGATGCAATCAATTTCTCGCAAGAGCTCTCGTGGTGTAGAGGGTTAGATCGTTGGGTCTTACCTGGAAAATATGGGTTCGAACCCCATTGTTTTTTTTTATTTTTTTTTAAAGATGTTTCTAAACAGCGTTTTTTCGCTGGAGACGTTTTACCTTGATGGCAGCCAAAACAATCACTGTCGGGAGACACTCGTGTCTGTATGTGCTCAAATGGTCTAGAGGTCTGCATGCTTGGCTTTCACTTCGTCGACTCGGGTTCAAACCCCCTCTTGGGTTGGCACCTGGTTAGTTTCCTCTTCTTGAGCCCCCGTAGCGAGCGGAGTGCCATGCGAAAAGTGAGTTTAGGCAACCCACATTACTATTCTTACAGTTGCACGTACGGCAGTCCCTAGATTCTTGTCAAGTATATGGCCCTCCGCTCGCTCCGGGGCTCAAGAAAAGGATACTAACCAAGTGCTAACCCAAGCTATAACCAAGAAAAACAAAGAAAAGAAAAAAACTGTGTACTTAATCACGAGCCTCTCATTCACAAGTGCACTAATAACTGATATGTCTCCCTCTGCACCAGGAAGAGGCCCGATATCTACATCTATGGCGTCGCTAGTAGGGAGTAGGCACTGACAATGGAAAACGAATTAATTCATACATAAAGTACTTTTGATACTTTTCGACTTCAAAAAAATACATACCTACATTATTTTTAATAGTTTATTTTTTAAATCCTGTTTAAATAAGATAAGAAATAACTAATGTTTACTTTTGACTAGTTTTTTGATTTGACACAATTGTTTCTATTTTGTTAAAAAAACACATTTTTAAAAAAAAAACGTAATTTTGAAAATGTTACCTATTCTAGTTAGTTTGAGCCTGAGCAATAGAAAAGGAATTGCATCATTAGATTTCTTTAGCTAGCCTAGTTCTTGCAGCATATATTTTTTTATATTAATAAGGAACAGAGCAAAAACACTTAGTTGACTCGACGTATTCAGAAAGTTTTTTTTACTGTTTGACTTTGTACTGTGTAGTGATTACATTTTTAGCACTTGTGGTAATTATTGTAAATACAAAGAAATAGAGTGTTGTTCATAAATATGTTAAGATATCACTTACAATGATTATATTGCCTTCTAGAGAATGCTGCTCGGTATGTTGTTTTAGAAAATAAGCAGCTTCAATAGGAACATTTTCTACCGTATTAACATCATATAAGTACTTCAAGAGGTAAGTTGAGTTGGCTTTTCTCTTGACATACAATTTTGTTGACAGCATCAGCATCACCCATTTGCTCTATTTATATAAACAGATTTTCAGAAATAAAGGCAATAAAATTTAGGTGAACTTGAGGAGCTCCATCAGTATTAATAAAACATTCATTTGGTTCAAAGTGGATTTCACACACCTAAAATATATATTCACGTTAATTGCCTGCGTTAGACCTAGACCTCTGATAAGACAGTCATTCAATACAATTCAAACATCCATCCTAGGGGTAAAGTGAGCAGGTGTTGCAAAGCATATTTTTAGGTAAAAATAGAATTAAATAATATCATATGTTGTGCACGTATTATTATTCTTCTAAAAATACAGAGTAGCCGCGAGTAGGGTCTTCCGACAGCGATATTTCAGTTCGTAGTGCACTTGTAGATGCATGCGATTTCAAGACCTGCAATTGGCAAGTATATGGCCCTCCGCTCACTCCGGGGCTCAATAAAAGGGCACTAACCAAGTGCTAACCCAAGCCATACTCAAAAATGAAGAAAAAATCTAGTTACTTAAAAAAAGCAAAACCGACGGGATTTGAACCCGGGTCGCCGAAGTGAAGGCCAACCATACAGTTGACTATCTGCTGACTTAGAAACTACTGATTGCATCGCGAAGACATGCGTCACCTCACGTAGCTAGCCAATCACGCGCCTCTCATTCACAAGTGCACTATGAACTGAAATCTCGCCTTTCGACAGCGGGTGTCTTTATTCGCTTCACACATGACCCTCCGCTCTTTTTGCTCGCTACGGGGGCGCAACCAAGAACAACTAACCCATGGCATGCTCAAAATAAAGAAAAAACTTTCTACAAACATAACCTTAAAAAGGACTTCCGATTCGTCTTCGGTCGAGTGTGCACGTGTCGGGTATCGGTCATTTTGTTCCAGCTTCATATACATATATGTTAATTTGGGGACCCATGGGGCTTTCAGGGACTGTGTAGACTCCCCGAATAGGATTCGGACGTCCAGCCAGGGATAGGCCCGTGCCTGCATCAGGTTTTTATGTTTGTGATCGTCCAGCCGATGATGTTTGAACCTTAAAACAAGCCGTGAAAGTATATGTCTGAGGCTCCAGGAGTACATACTCGACATGCTGGGGACTCAAAAAATAGTATCTCTATCCATCAGGTGTAACTAATCTGGAATGGGTCGCCCCAGCTATTACTAAGCCGGATAGAGGTCTTTTCTGGCTGAATTTCTCACGGAAAAGGCCAATAGAGAGTTTACTACTACTATAACTTTAGAAAAAATAAAAACATCGACGCAAATCGAACCCAGGTCGCCGTATCACACGCTTAGCATCTAACCACTAGACCACCAAAGCTATTGAAAACAACTCATTGCAGCGCAAAGATATGGGTAAACTGAGGTCTCAATGGTTGCTTTTCTATGACTAGCCCTAAATATATCTTTACGGTACACTGAATTGCTTTCAACGGTCTGGTAACTCATTGGTCAGATAATGTGTTTGTCATACGACGCCGACGCGTCGGTACGGTCTGGGTGAATTAGCCTCTCGTTTCACGTATGGCCTTCCGCTCGCTTCGGTCGCTCCGGGGGCGGAACCAAACAAAACTAACCCAAGGCATGCCGGAAATAAAAAAATTAAATAAAATTTGTCAGTCGAAAATGCAAATATTTTTTAGTTTGTTTTTCTTCATTTGGGCATGTCTTGGGTTAGGTTTGTTTGGTTGCGCCCCCGGAGCGACCGGAGGGCCATGCATGAAGTGAGATATTTGACGATTATATACATACATACAAAGGAATAGTGTAATCGAATGAGTGTCTCTTTTATTCCGATTAATGAATGCAAATGCACATTGAAAAATCAGCCAAGCAGCAACGTTTACCAAGAGGATCTATACGGCGGGCCATGATATCATTATGGCAGGAGCGACCATCCCTTCATCTTCATACAATCGGACAACTGGGTGTCTTGGTCAATAGTAATATGTCTTGGCATGACCACGTTGCTAACATCGCAAAATCAGCCTCCCAGAAGCTTGGTACGCTATTTTGCAACAAAATCTGTATACACCGTAGATCTTGCTCTACAATGCGCAAATAAGACCGTGCTTAGAATATTGTTCACACATCTGGGGTGCCGCACCAGAGCACACCCTAAAGCTACTGGATTCCGTTCAGAAGAGAGTTTTGCATCTCGTAGGCGGAGTTGACTCGGAATCTGGATAGTCTGAAACACCGCAAATATGTGGCCGAGAAGTTCCTGTTTTACAGGTACTTTTACGATAGATATTCCCAGGATTTGACCCGCTTTATCCCATCCCTACCAGACAGTCACGATAGACGGCAAGAGCGCACCGGTTCGTCGTACAACTGGAAACACCTAGAACATCGCTTTACAAGAGCTCCTTTGTCTGGCGCACTGCATCACTGTGGAATTCACTCCCAGGACGCATATTCGGATGTAACAGGCAAGATGTCCATTCGGCTATGAACATTTCTTCATATGTGGCGTGCACGATAGCCTTTAGTCGGATGTCGTGACCGTCACATAGAATCAACAAATAAGTCTTCAATTATTTAAACACTTCATGCATGGACCTCCGCTCGCTTCGTTCGCTACGGGGGCTCAACAAACAGAAATTAACAAAAACTAACCCAAAATTTTTATTTATTTATTTTTATTTTGGTTTTGGTTAATTTCTGTTTGTTGAGCCCCCGTAGCGAGCGAAGCGAGCGGATGACCATGCATGAAGTGTTTGAATAATTGAAGAGTTATTTGTTGATTCTATGTAACAGTCACGACATCCGACTAAATGCTACCGTGCACGTCACATATGAAGAAACGTTTGGCATTGCCGAATGGACATCTTGCCTGTTACATCCGAATATGCTCCCATGACATCTGTTTCCCCCTAATTAACTATTCAAGAACCGTGCCAATCAACATCTTCGCACACACACCGCTCGTCGAGCACCATAGGATCTCCCTTTAGTGTGTGTGTTACTGCCATAAAACAAAATCATTCCCCTAAATAAAAAAAATAGTAGAGGCAATTATATCACAGCTTATTCACTACCAGCTAGTCATATCTAACGAAATCGGAAAGTTGGAGTGTCGGGCACTGCGCCTACCTGGAGGTTGAATTTAAAATGAATTTTCGCTTCAAATTCCACGACAAATTCGCCCGAAGCCTCGGCTATCGCCCTAAAAAGTTTGGATATTTCGGATTTTTATACAATTTTGCCTTTTAAAATCGTTTTTAAACGGATTTTAGACGATAAAAAGCATAATTTAAATTAAACGAACTGTCAAAAGTATTATTCAGATGCCCAGACGTTTAAAACAATATTGAGTCATGATCCTCTTCTAAAATTTGCAATACTTGGTTATTGACTTTCCCAAATCAAAGGATGCCGCCGCAAGATGACTAGCTGGTAGTGAATAAGCTGTGCTTATAGCGCACCATTTTTCTAATGAATTTTGCTAACGAAACTACAGCAATCGTCTGGCAACAGTGTGCCTTCTTAAAAATCTCTGTTTCGGCTATTGCCACATTTGACAGTAAAAAGGAGGATGGATATTTACAAGTAAAATTTAATTTTGTTTAATGAGGCTATGAGTCGCTTTAAATTAGGACCATAACAAAACGGAGGCCTCTCGTTCGACGCAAATATCTCCTAGTTAATATTTTCACCCGAAAATTGATTTTCAAATGTGTTTTGTCTATATTTCTAGTGCTTTCGTGAAGTGATGCTGAAAATGTGTGTCAAAACTGGAACTTTGGGGGCATTTTTTCGGCTCAAATGTAGCGGATCCTCCGATTTTTTTGGCTAAACTACTCTATAGGACACCCCCTTTCTAGTGAAAAAAGAGAACTGGCAAAGTCGACAAAACCTATATATCACCAGACAATACAAACCAAATAATATAAATACCACACACAGTTCGGCAATTTCCACGCCAATGGCTAAAGCAAGTCGCTCCTGAAGTTTTAAAATTTGTAAAAAAAGTTACGTGTTTGTCTAGGGTCAAAGTATATTTAATATATCCTGCCACCAATCACGAAACTGCCTCCCCGCTAAAATTCAAGTAAACGTCGCACTGTTGCCTGTTGTCGCGTATTTTAAATAGCTTGAAGGTGAATAAAATATATACAGTATAGTTATTCCGGATTTGCCTGTGTAAATAAAATAGTAAATAATAGAAGACAGTAGTATTGAAAATAACAAAATTAAGTATTCAAGTAGGAAATTCAAATATGTAAATTCACTATAGGAAACTAGACAGAAAATAAATTAGGATTATTGGGGAAAAATGTGGCAACATCCAAATATGCGAGAACATTTTTGCCCGCATTCTTTTCATACAGGTTCTTTCATTTGGCCAACAGTATGTAAACATTCAAGACAAATTATAAACAACGCGAGAGGTTAACGCAAGCGATTATAAACCTTAAACATTTTATATATAAATACTCGAGCGAACAATCAGTTCGGCAGATTTTATTTCTTACCCAAACCAGTTCCCTGCAAGTACATATGTGCGTAGGGTCCTAACCTAACCTACATCCTTATATACAACTTAAACTACAGTTTCGCAGCACACATGGGCGCAAATTCGGCATCTACACCTAAACTCGAATCTACGATAAATTTGTCAAATTTCTAAGAAAGATAATTTCAAAGTAAAATCTGTCAAGTAGTTAGAGTGCAGTATAAACTCTGAGTGGAATTAAGTCAAAGCTAATCATAAATAAAACACAACCACAACACGACTCTCACATAAACTATAATATAACACAGTGACCAAGGATCATATGTATCTATATGCCAAAGACCTATAAACAAGCAAAAAGTATATCTCAATCAAAAAGACATGATCACCTTAGTAATCGGGAACAGTGTAAATATATCAAATCTTGGACAAATAGACTGTGTTTAACTAAAGCGCCATCTTTATCATATCTTCTCATCTACCTAACGTAGGTCGATCCCGAATCTGAACTACATACCCTGCACGCCATCCAAGCCCTGGCGTCAAAAAATACGTTTCGCAAGCCGCCATGCCGCCTTTAATTCAAGACTATTTTCGAGTTGCGCATATTTAGTTTTTTAACGTGACTTTAATTCATTAAGTCTTCTCGTAATAGACGGCGGCGGGCGTCATAATTTTTAAACGTGACAATATCGTCTTATTTATAAACAATAGTCCCAATCTGCCCGGTTCACATATACACTATGTCCCCGGATGGCGTTAACAACAAATGGACTAAAAATTGAAAGATACGAAAACAAGTTATTCTTGATAAAAGTTCCTCTAAAACTAACGACTGCTCCAAAAAAAATACCTTATATTATACAGAGCGAAAAAAAATTAACAATACGTGTAATTTGCCAAGAGTTAAAGATAGTGGAATATAACGACTTAAACTAATTCCTGAATATTAAAATGTAAAAATTAAATGTAGGTATGTATTAAACGTTAAAATGAATTACTAATAACAGTTGTAAATCCACAGTTGCTTATTTTGTAATCTTGGAATAATTGTACAAAATCAATAATGATACAAGTTTATAATCAGGATTTTTGTTTCATATTTTGTTAATACTCTTCTTGCATTTCAATAACGTATCTGCAATCAACTTTTTTGATTAAAATTATTAAAAAAAAAATAAAAAGTAATTTATTCCCGGAAAATTACACATATTGTTAATTTGTGATCACTCTGTATAATATAAGGTATTGTTTTTGCTTGGGCAGTTCTGTTCTTAGTTTTAGAGGAAGCAAAAAAAACTTTTATCTAGAATGACTTTTTTCGTATCTTTCAATTTTTAGTCCATTTGTCCTCTTCTCTTGTTAACCCCATTCGGGGACATACTGTTATATAATATAATACATTTTTATATGTATATGGACCAGTCATTTATCCTCCTTTGTTTCTTTTCGAAAGGGTCTACGACTGACCGAAGCCGAAGAACACTTGATAAACCATGTTTAATGTAAGGAGCTAGGCATCTCGGTCACAAATTAGATTACCTCGGTTGTTATGGCAACTGGCAACACCGGTACAATGTATATATAAAAGTGGCAACTTGGCCTCATGTTCTCGAAAATACTCGATCGATTAGCCAATGGCCTTCACCTTTCACTTCGACTTCGACCATTTCGTTTCGTCGCAACGTCACTGTCACCACACCACGTTTGAAATTTCTAGAAGGTTTTAGAACTTGTCCTGTTTCTGTGTTCTCTTGTAATAAGCTAAGCGAGAATTATAGTTTCGTTTTGCATACCGACTTGGTGAATTGCTTTCCGCATACTTACTCAAGTTTAAGTCAATTTCCAGGTATATCTCGACCGGTCCCGGAGATATTGATTAATTTCTAAGGTAAGTCGTTTTGATATTTTCACGTTTTTTGCAAACCAGAAGGGACGGTAATATTCCGTAATAGCATCCAGTAAATGCAAAAATAGTAGGTTTCTAAGGTATGGAAAATATACAAAGGGTTTTATAATTTTTTTTTAGATAAACGCAGTCGTGCGTTTGGTAGACAAAGACATAAAAAAATGCGAAGAGTAGCAGTAGCCACTTTTTGGGGAGACTTGCAATAATACATACTGATAAATTTGAGGTCTTAGTTAAAATGGAAAATGAAAATATATCTAGCAGCAGTAATTTAAACCACAGCATGTGCTGTAATGCTGCAGGTTGAAAAACAATGGTTTATTTATTTTGGCTACTTTTTTAACTTAATTATCCAAGACATTTCTAGTCTGAACAGAATAGTTAATCAAGGGGTTCCATGGGCACTATGGAACTAAAGTGTTCAATTTGAGATGAGTACTTTGTTGTTTATATATGTTGACAGCTTTGAAGGAATGGCAATCCAAATTGGATTATCCAATTTCAGAAAAGTCTTGAACTCTAAAAGCTGGATTTATAGATTAACATAACATAAGCATAGCATAGCATAAGCACATTACAAGAAATGGTCGGTTTATAAATGGGCTTGTGTTATGTTGCGCCTGAGCCGTAAATCGAAAATACTATCCTTAGAAATTTCATAATTTTGTTTAAAATTTTTTGAAGAAGTATATTATAGAGTCTTATGTATTTTAATTTATAAATCCTTACCATTCTCAAAAAGAACAAGCATTCAAAAAGCCAAAACACCAAACTTTATTGAAGATGGCATAGGTATGTCATTCTCTCAAAAGGTAAATACAATTAAAATTCTGTGTTTTCATTGGTCAAACATAAGCACATAGCATAAGAAGTTGAATATTGGTCAACTTCTTATGTCAAGCTTATGTTGTGTCTTATGTTATGTCGATCTATAAATTGCCGAACTTAACTATCTTTATCAAACTAATTTCCACTCTCTTAGAGGTCTAATAAAAGAGCAAATACGTGACGATTATAAAACATATGTGTTAAACTCTGAGAGAAATATTTGTAATGACCCATCTAATTTCTGGGCTTTTATTGGTGGTAAAAAATGTCAATCTAGAATTCCCAGAATAATGAGGCTGCCAGATAATACTGTTCTTAGGGATCCACAGGCCATAGTTGATGCCTTTGCCTCGTTCTTTGGCAGTACTTTTATAGCTTCTGTTGACGTGGTATGCCCCTTACCTCTTTGTAACTTGCCACGTATTGATATCTCTAAGGTTGAGACCTCCCAAGTAATTGCAGCTGGTGAAAGGCTTAAAAATAAGCTGACATTTGGTGTGGATGGTATTCCTAGTTTCTTGGTCACCTATATTAAAGTCTGGGGACCCTGATCAAGTAAGCAATTACAGACCAATCTCAATACTTTGCAATTTCTCAAAAATATTTGAAATTATCTTGCACCAGTCCTTGTTTAACCACGTCAAAGGTCTTATCTCTATTGACCAGCATGGGTTTTTTAGTGGGTGGTCATGTGTTACAAATTTGTCGTGTCTATCGGCCCATATCTGCAAATCTATTGACACACATACTCAAGTTGATGTTATTTACACAGATTTTCAAAAGGCGTTTGACCGAATAGATCATTATATCTTGTTGAATAAATTGAATCAGAATGGGCTCTCAGATAGACTAATTAATTTGTTGCGCTCATATTTGCTTAATAGATGTCAGTTTGTTGAGTTTGAAAGCTTTGAATCAGAAAAATTTAATGCCACTTCAGGTGTACCTCAGGGTTCCAACCTGGGTCCCCTCTTGTTCATATTGTTCATCAATGACTTAGTTGCATTAATCAAATGTCGTAATCTGGCTTACGCTGATAACTTAAAGCTATATCTTAGGATCAATACTTTAATGGATTGCTTGTTTCTTCATAGTTGTTTGAATGACCTGGAAGTTTGGTGTGTTGAGAATAGGCTGGGACTGAATGCGGCTAAATGTAGTGTGGTCATGGGCGTAGACAGGGAGGGGCCAGGGGGAGCCATGGCCCCCCCTGGGAATTTAACCGACTCATGACTTTTGTGTAAAAAATGGGCGTGGCCCCCCAAAATTTTCCGCTCCAAGTGCCACTACTGCGGCCTTGTCTACGGTTGACCCCCCCTGAGAATAAATTCTGTCTACGGCCCATGAGTGTGGTTAGTTATTACAGATCAGGGTCCCCTATCATCTACAACTATTTCATTGACAATACCGTTTTGAATAGACTTTTGACCGGATCACTGGCCTTGGCATTACCTTCGACACCGAATTTAGTTTTATACCCCATATTAGCAACATTGTAAGTTCAGCTTTGAAAAAGGTAGGGTTCATAATTAGAAACTCTGAAAGCTTTACTCTCGAAGCTGCATTTAAATTACTGTTTTTTTTTGTTTTGTTAGGTCAAAATTAGAGTATGGCTGCACTATATGGAACCCTCTATATTAATGCCATATTGATTTAACTGAGTCTGTTCAGCCCAGGTTTGCTAAGTATTTGGCTTACAGGTTTGAAGGTATATAGCCAGTTAGAGGGTGTAACCATCGTCTACTCTTGGACCGTGTTAATCTAGTACCACTTCAGTAGTTAAGAAGAAATATCTTTCTAATAAAATATTTATACATGGTATACTTAATGGTCTGATTGATAGTCCTGTGCTTCTTTCTAGCCTTTTGTTCCTGGTCTCTAGACTTAATAATAGACATCCTCAAGCCTTCTTTCTGCCTACACATCGCTCTAATATATTGTTTAGATCGCCCCTATATGCAATGTGCTCCCTATTTAATAAAATCTGTCATTTGAGTGATATAAATGATCCCCTGTTTGTTCGATCTTTGGTGCAGTGATTGATGAGTGAATTGGAATTAATATCACAAACGAGATTTATTTTCATTTGTTTTTTATTGTTTTTTGTTATTATTTTTTTCCATGCATAACATGATTGTACTGTTTATTTATCAATTTCCTGTTATTGGGCAATACGCCTGTTGGAAATAAAGGCTTATTATTATTATTATATGAATGTTTAATTTCTTATGCTTATGCTATGCTTATGTTATGTCAAGCTATAAATCCAGCTTTAAGCTGGATTTACAGATTTACGTAACATAAGCATATCATAGCATAAGCACATTACAATAATTGGTTGATTTATCTTGCCTTGTGTTATGTTGGGCTTGAGTTGTAAAGGGAAAATACTACTTTTTTTTTTAAGATTTTGACTTTTTTCTTAAATTTAATAATTATTGTATCGTAATGGTTAGACTTATTTTTAACTTGCTTTGTAAATAGGGACTAACATTGTTTCTTTACAATAAAGCACTTTGACTTGACTTTGACTAACCATCCAAATTTCATAATTTTGTTTAAATTTTTCACAGAAGTATATGAGTATATTATGTAGGGTGAGTGCGCCGGTTCTCCGACCTAGTCCGGTTCTCGACCATCCTTGCCATTTTCGCAAGAAACAAGTGAATTGAAATGTATCCACTCTCTATCGTACATATTTCCCACAGTATTACCCTTCCCCCACCATGTACATATAAATTAATCATTATTGGTCGTAAAAATCTCGTCATAACAAGCTTGACAGTTAAGTGGTTTGTTGTGTCTGTGACATTCCGAGAAAATTGCTATTGGGCGGCACGTTAAAAAATAGTAAGTAAGTATCAAAATTGAGCATTTGTCTGATTACGATTGTATTATATATTTGAGTAATATAATTTCGCATTAAAAAAACAATCTAACAATGTTTTAATCAATTTTTACCATAAAATTCGCCTGGACGGGCAACTGGTCCAGAAAAAATGTGCCTGTCCCTTTCTCGACCGATCGGTCGAGAACCGGGCATATGCCCCTTATTATTTTTTCTCTCACAAGAATATCGTTCAGTATATTCTTTCTTTCACTAAATTATCAGAGGATATTTGTTCGGTAAATTTTAAAATCCAATTCTCGGCCGGATGTTTCTGTGTTAGTAGTTTTCTCACAACAAACGTAAATGATTGAAGTTAATGTAGTGGTCGAGAAATAGGTCTATTAGTCGACCAACAAACTTATTACTACATTTGAATAGGTAGGATTTTAGGTAAAATAGGTACATATCCTTGAATAAAAATTTGTTCCTCTCCATTCTTAAAATGCCAAATCCTACATTTGCTTTAATCCTTTGAAACCTCATGACATTTTTGACCGAGACCAGTCCAAGAAAAAGTATGCTTTCTTTTTCAGTCTGGCAACGCTGTTAAACGAATGTTTAGATTAGATACTAGTAGTGCTCAGTTGCCAGATTGCTAAAAATTCCTATTTTTTTGCTTATATGACATATGTTTCCGTATACCTATATAGTTCTCACACCTTGTAGTAGTTTACATGTATACATACAAAACGGAAATCTGAATCAACCAAAGTCCGAAATGGTGTGAAGAGAACACACATTTAAAGGAAAAGAAAACTCTTGCAATACTCACCCAATGCTCTGAAAGCAGCCTTGAGGGAGATAACAGCTGGACAAATGAGCATTAATGCAGCTGGTCGTCATTTAAATGGCCCAAACTCAATATTGTTTGGCAGAATAAAAGGCAGATCCGCTGATATTATATCGAAACCCAAACCTTACACCACTATTGTGAGATCATGTGGAAGAAAAAATGAAGACATGGGGTACCCAACAATGCGAAATGTGGTTTCCCGTTAAAAAAGAGATTTGTTTGATACCGACGAAAGTCACTAAAGACTTAGGAAAAGAGAAATTGTTCAGAGAATGAAAGCCAGGTGAGAAATGATATCAGAATTTTATGAGACGACCTCCAAAAATTGCGTTGAGGGAGGCCGAAGGAGTGAATAAAACACGTGCCATTGTAACTGAACAATACATATTATCATATCGATTTGAAGCTGTATTTAGAAGAAAATAATTTAAGAGAATTTCTGTCAACCCAGAAAGAATTTTTAACGCTGCCGAAATAAAAGAATTAAAATCACATCAAACACTATATTGAACGAACCCTAGCATAGGTATCTGTGGAAGGAGATCAAGGTAAGGACAAAAAGGATGCCGGCAGTTTATCAAGCGAGTTAATCGAAAACGAGAAGAAACCAAAACATCTTATGTACCCCGAGTCTCTGAAAAAGCACTAAGAACCAAAAGGAAAGAATGCATAGTTCGATATCCTCAATCAAATGAAGAGACTATTATAATAAAAAGGACAAGGTTAAAAGTATAAATATTGAGGAAAGTGAAAAGAGAAAACTGGTAAGAACGATTGCCAAAGAAAATAAAGAAATGGAAAAAAAAATTAGAAGAAAAACAACAAAAGATTGGCCAATCAATCAGCTCAGCCACTATCGTCAAAAAGTGAACACAATGAAAAATAATTAAAATGTGCTGTTTGTCAAGAGGAGCTCGTCAGTGATGCAGAAGAGCAAGACGAAAGAGACATAGGGTGTGACAATTGTTTGAGGTGGTTCTATATGAAATTCACCTAGTTTTGTTGTCTTTCGTAGGAAGCATCCAATAATGACTATATTTGTTAAATCTGCCTGAATATTTCAATCAAAGTTTTTTTTTAATTTTATGCGTTAAATTTTAGAAAGCATCCTGTAGTTTTTAAATATCAGTTCGTGATATTTTTATATTGAATCATATTTTAAGAGTTATTACTTCCAGAAGAAAAGGAGACATTTATCTCCTCAGCCAGAGCGGAAAGAGTTCACAGTGGCATCGCCATGAACACTCACAATAACAGTCCGTACCACTGTTCTTGTTTTTCATGTTGCCAAAAGCATCCTTTATTTCATTTGGGTCTATTGCCCTAAGGAAAAATGTTTCAGTAACTTGAACCTTGTTTAAGCATGATCTCGGATCGTTATCAGATAGCGGCAAGTTTTTTGGGAGAGAGTCAAAGATATACCCTGATAAAAACTGTTAAGCGACTCAGCCGTCAATGTGTCAGGGACATGAGTGTCCCTGGATTTATTACTGGATTGGTCTATTCTACTGGAATAGTATGTTTCTAGCAAGCTTTACTGTTGTTTATTGTGTTATAAGATGAATTTTAAATTGCTCCACGCAAATTTTCTTATATAATGCAGAATGCAGACACCGAATATTTCTACCAGAAATTAGCAAACATCTGCTATACCAAGGTTTTTTTTTTGTTAATTGTCACGAGAGGAAAAGCCAATTCAAAAACCCCCACCAAAACAGAATGAAATTTCTGAAGAGATTCAGTTCTGTCTAACATACTATGTAGAGTGCTTGCTGTCCAGTAAAAAAAAAACACGATACAGCTTGATGGTCAGACAACCCAGCATTTACTATCTTGCATTTGACTCGGGTTTTACAAAATGTAATGCAAAGTGATGAGGGTGGGAAAACTATGGGGATTTTCTTGGACCTACAGAAGGCTTTTGATACTGTGTCACACCCGATCTTACTTGATAGATTAGGTGCAATTGGTATAAGAGGAGTGACTAACTATTTAAATCTTACTCAAGAAGTCAACAAGTGATAATAAATGACAAAATAAGTGCCCCTCTGCGAGTGAGATCTGGTGTGCCGCAGGCCACTGTATTGGGACCCTTTCTATTTAGCATTTATATAGATGAAATGTTGACTATATTTGGGGAGGATGTATCCTGTTGTGCGGATGATACTGCAATTTTTTATGAAAATGAAGAACTGGATGGATCATAGTTTACTTTCACTAAATGTACAGAAAACCAGGTCTAGCTTTTAATTTGAACCGACGCCGACGGAGCGTACCGAATTTTAAAGAAATAACTGTTCATTCATTGGGATGTAAAATGGGACAAGAATGTAAATGTGGGGAAAAAAACATTAAAAGAATAGAACGTATTAAATATTTGGGTGTATTGATAGATGAGGGTCTGAATTGGAAGGAACATGTTGAGTATGTAACTGGTAAGGTGAGAAAGGTTATTTATACATTCTATGAACTAAGGGATGTATTGCAGAAGAAAACACTTAGGATGGCGTACTTTTCATTAATTGAATCTATTTTAAGTTATGGTATAGGAGGTCCGGGAAAGCACCACCTGTGACCGGTTTCGACTTTCACAAGTCTCGTCAGACAGGCTCTGTGAATCTCAATTCCTTACAGTTAAGTCAATTATAAGATATATGCTTAAGTCTCCCCATTTTAGGAGAAATATTCAACATGATTTTGGCACTAGGAATGTGACAAATCGAAATGTAATCTTACCACAGGTGAAATTAACGATTTTATTAAAACATCAAATTTTATAACAAGTTGCCATTAACTTTTAGATTGAAGCCATATGCAGGTATAAAAAAACATATAACCCAATGGATTTTGGATAATAACTTAAATCTTGAGAGATTGTAAAGTACTTAAATTTGTTAATGACTGGTAATGAGTTTGAATCATTGTGAAATAGATTAAATAACCTTAAGGAAATGTTATATTAATAAGAATTCTATAAATGTCGTTATTGGTTTGCACACACAGGTTTTCAAAATGAATTGTGCAGCGAAATTATTACATGTACTGAAAATTATATTAGGTGTTTATTTTATTGACTTTCCTAGATTGAAAAAAAATGTTACGTTGATACTCTTATATGGAAATATATGGAATAAGAGAAAATGGAAATAAATGGTTTCAGCCTTACCTCTCAGATAGGAACCAAAGATAGTGTGTAATAAAGTGTGTAATAAACAACTACAAGTGCAAAATCTGAAAGCCTTTTAAACACAATAGCATGCTGCATATCCTGGGTCCAATACTATTCCTACTTGTTATTAATGATTTGTGCAATATTGTGGATAGTGTTAAACCTGCTGGTTGGAGAGTGCACAGTTAAACCTCTTATTTTTGGAAGTGGTCAATACTTGAACAGAGCCAAATAAAAAAAAAACTAATATTTTGATTTTCAGAACAAGCAGATCTAAAAAATAAATTTCTAACTCAATAAATGTATTGAATCAAAATGTTCATGCAAGTGAATACACCAAATTTCTTGGTCTGTGGATTGATCAGTTTTTGGAGTGGGAGAGGCATGTAGATTGTACTAGCAAAAAATTAACTAGCACCCGTTTTAACTTTAGAGTTGCCTCAAATTACATGAACTTGAAAACAATTAGATGTTGTATCACTCTAATTTTGAGTACTAAGATATGGCTTGATTTTTTGGCGATCAGCAAATATACATACTATATTTGTTTGTCAAAAAAGAGCAATTCGTATCATTTTTAGGATGCTTTACCCAATCCTAAAAATGATGCGAATTGCTCTTGCCAAGGGATTTTGGAAGGAAAAGTCGTTCTCACAGTCTATGCACTGTATATATTTGAGTATATCATGTTTCTATTTAAAATAAACATCTATTTCTACAAAATAACATATTTTACTTATGAAACAAGAACACAATCACAAAACATTACCACATCACCGGCACACATTGTTTGAGAAAAGTCCAATGTATTTTTCATCAAATAATACAAGTTACCTAATAATATTAAAACCATAAAAGTGTATAAAATATTTAGGATTAAGGTTAAGAAAATCCTGTTAGATATATATTGTATCATTGACTATTTTGAGAATATTTAACCAGTGTGACAGACCCTTTTTGTGACGCCATTTCATTTCCCTTCTTGATGGTATTAAAATATAGATGTGTTCTATTCTATTGTCAGGGATCATAAATTATTTAAAATTGTTGAAGGTAACATGTACAGGAATGTAATCATTGCTGGATAAAACTAATAATTTAAACTTTTCAGAATAGGCAAACATGGTTAAAGAAACCAAATTCTATGATATATTGGGTGTCAAGCCTGGTTGCTCCCAAGATGACTTGAAGAAAGCGTACCGTAAGCTTGCACTAAAATATCATCCGGACAAGAATCCCAATGAGGGAGAAAAATTTAAACAGATATCCCAAGCATACGAGGTGCTCTCAGATCCGGAGAAAAAGTCCATTTATGACCAAGGAGGCGAGCAAGCTTTGAAAGAAGGTGGTGTCAGTGGGGGATTCTCTAGTCCCATGGACTTGTTTGACATGTTTTTTGGTGGTGGTGGTTTTGGGGGTGGACGAGGTCGACGAAGGGAGAGAAAGGGTAAGTTTAATTTTTACTTACTTATGTTACTCATTATATGCCTGTAATTTGTATATTGGCATGGTCGTAAAAGTTAGCATAAATAAAGTTATGTGAGGGGCTGCTCACTCCCCAATTCGCTGTACATTTTCTTCTGAACTCCCATGAAGTCCTTTCGAAATCCATCAAAAATCGTTTT
>MU188977.1:35668-56512 GCA_016904865.1 Pissodes strobi | reverse complement strand
AGGATTGCTCCTGATACGTTTTTGGCGGGAAAATTTACCTCTTCGCGCTTCTGCGATCCTAATGTGATTTTTTTCAGATGGCTTCTATCATTTTACTGATACAAATACCTACTAATCAGAAATCGGTATAGGCGAGATGTATAGCTTTGCTCTTGATACGTTTGTAGCAGGAAAACTTTCCCATCGCTCTTCGATCATGCTATTATATGAATTGTTTTCAGATGAATTTTATTATTTTAATGATACAAATAATGAGATATCGATATAGGCGAGATATATAGTGTTGCTCCTGATACGTTTTTGGCGGGAAACTTTCTCCTCTAATTTACCTCCTCGCGCTTCTGCAATCCTGATATAACATGATTTTTTTCTCAGATGGATTCCATAATTTTAATGATTTATTATATATATTATAAATAATATTGAGTCATCGATATAGGCGAAGTATATAGTTTTGCTCCTGATACGATCGCTTCTGCGATCCTGTTATTAGATGAATTTTTTATGATACAAATAATGAGATATCGATATAGGAGATATATAGTTTTGATCTTGATACGTTTTTTTGCGGGAAAATTTGTCTCCTTGCGCTTCAGCGTATAAAAGGTGTCTTATGTTATTAACAAATGTTTAGACAATAGTTATTTGTTTTACTAGGCAGCAAAGTAGTAGATTGACTGCCGCGGCTGATAGTTCATAGCCGAGCGTAGCGAGGCTAGGAATTCAGCTAAGGCAGTCAATCTACTTTGCTGCCGAGTTGAACATATAATTTTTTCTCCGATTGTTTATAATGATATATGTATATTGTATATTTGCAAATTATTACAATTCCCACAATCTTTTTATTTTTCCTGTAGTGATAAATTAAGACAAAATTTGATAGAAATCGCAATTGTTGGAACGGTTGGTTGCTATGGAAATGTATATGTCCATAATAATTATAGTTTGACAACTTATGTCAGACGTTTTATTCCCATGGAGACTAATCACTTTGCTGCCTAGGCAGCAAAGTACTTACTTTGCTGCCTGGACAGAAAAAGTAATACTTTGCTGGTTGATATGGGTCTGCAAAATTAATATTTGCGTCAATCGGAGAAAAACTCTATTATTGCCCGAGCGTCGAAGGCAATAAGAGTTGTCTAAATTGTGGAGCCTAAACACTAATACATCCACAAAATATTTTTGTAATTATTAAAGCATTAATTAAATGCATTTTATAGGATTGCTCATCCACTAATTAGTTCAATTAAATTACGTTACCTCTGCTTGGAAACCTTGCAACACTATTTGTCTTTTGTGTTGTTTAGTAGGCTTGGTAACTGCCAATTTGGAGTATGATTTTTACGTATTCTAATGTAAAAAATTTAATATTTTGACAAGGAGTAAAAAAACAACTTCACAGGCTAAAAATCAGTGATAAATGGTCGCCAGCTAGTTAAGTAGTGGAAACAAATTTTTACCGGACTCACTACGCAAAATACAATTTTCCGAAATAACATAAAGTAAGTATTTAAATGTGCGGCCACAGTATGAGATGATAGTTATTTACGTTAAAAGTTCGGAAAGTAACTTATTACAATAAAGGTCCATTTATAAACTCGTAAAATGCGCAATGTTGAGGTTGGAAAGTTGGTAGTTCGTGAGATTCAAAGTTCGGAGTTCTGTGAACTAATTTTATGGCATTTGTATACAAGAACATGCATTTTTTACGAATCGTGTTTCTGTGAAATCTAAAAAATGCATTTATTTTAAACATAATCAAATGTTAATTAATATCATTACGGAAAATAAATACAATATATTACATATTAGCACTTTATTCCATCGACTGTATGGGACATTAAAACTTACATCCCCATGTAACAAACTACAGAATATTTACAATGTTAATAAAATACAACCGGTTAAACTAATTTTAATACTTTAACATAAAGTATATAAAAAAATTGTCAGTTTTATACAATCTAGTGAAAAAATATACAGACAATCGATGAGAATGTTTGGATTTTAAATTCATATATATTCAGTAATATGATGCGGAATTAAACATAGCCGGCCATTAAATAAATAAAGAAAGCTAGTTTATAAAACACGTCTAAAAATTATCAATTTTTTTTTCATAATAATTTGTATTCTGATTTTTTCAAGTTATATTAGATCGGATCTGATTCTATACTAAATAAACATACTTAAAAAAATTATTTATTATGTTACAAGAATATATATATAATACAACACCTGAATTAAGGTTTTCGAATTCCATACGTAAATGTGTATGCCAATTCATTAACTATGATTAAATAGACACATCCGGGCACTTTCTTCCTTTCCGAGATATTGTACATAAACTCAATTGAAAGCTTAACAAATGTATTTGTTTGCGCTTTCTTATATTAATATTCTAATAATTGCTTTCCAATTTTTATAAAAATAGTTCGAGTATCCAGTGTTTTCAAAGGCATCACTTTGATCATAACATGTTGATGTAATCGCACCATCCTATTCTGCTACATAATTCAATCTACAAGCTGATTTTATTATCTACAGTGCACAAAAGCAATATACTTTATAACGTCGACAAAACGAATCATTTTAAAGCCTACATTACAATATGTACTTGAATTGTGATCGAAAACAATACACTAAGGGCTACTACCTCAACTTTGATTCGTCACTTAAGTTAATTAGTGTTTTGAATGTGGCAATGCCACTAGGACATAAACAGACGTGTGATATTCAAAACATTGATTAATTTAGCGGTGACTAATCGGAGTTCAAACTGGCCCTAGATGTTCTGAGATTTCTTTCGACACAATATTTTTACGTTTTAGTGATGATACATATTTCATTCACCAGTCTGTTTTTTAGGTCTAACTTTTGATAGTAACGCAATTAAAAAACGAGATTTATTTTACAGTTTTGAGTAGGTAAACATTAGTTTGCAAGGACCAGATATACAAGACTGAACTGTAAGACATATGATGAAATTTTTACAGAAAGAGTTACTTAGAATATTAAATAATCACTAAAGCGGGTAATATCTCTTATTTGAACATTGTAATATTCAAACTTAACCGGAACAGATTACTTGAGAAAATATAGTTTGGGTTAATTAAAGAAGAGAAATATTCTTTATAAACGTGTAAATTTCATGTAATGTAAATTTTAACAGTTCTTCATGAATAAGTCTGTGGATTTTATTGATGGAAAATTGTTTTGCTAGATAGATTAGGGCCATTATGTGCGTTTCTATACTATGTGTATTTTATTCTGTTAGCTAGTAGGAATGGTATCTGTAATTGGCATATTTGCTGTAGATGCTTTAAATAAAAATCAAAAAGTTCAAATGCTTAATGAATGTGATTGCGTATATTTTATTATGAATTTTGAGAAATATTATTATCTTGTACCAGAAATAGCTGTAAACAAAAATTGGTAAAATCTTAAAACTAAATAATGATTGAGGTTTTTGCAACATAACATTGTTATATCGAGGGCCGGTGTAAACTCATCTAACACTGGTATAAATATTACTTCTTGTCAGTATAGGGTAGATGTTTTAATTTAAATCAAATTTAGATATTATAGTGAAAAATGATTTAACTTATGTCAAATTGTAAACTTGCCAGATAGCAAAAGTTAGCATTCTGAGCTTTATGTCTATATATTTAACATTACCATTTTTAGTTATTAACTTTTGAAACTGAGGCAGATTTGGCCCTTGACACGTAAAGTCTCTGATAGTTTAGCTTAGTTGGGGTCAATATATTGCTTATACCCTCGGACTTGGAACGATACCTATATATTTATTACAGATTCAAGGCCTACAGTATTATCCACCAAACCATTTGAGATTATAATGCGTACAAAATATAGATTTAGGGTCAGGCACATGCGCAACGTAACTCGTTGAAGACTGCAACTTTAAATTTACATCAAAATTGGGCAAATAATTCACAATAACTTTATTCCCAAAATAATTACTATGACAACAATAATTGTATTAAGAATTGTTGTTATAGTAAATATTCGAAGAATAAAGTTATCCGTATGCGAAGATACTGATCCTTAGTGCCAGTTTCTTCAAGTCCGAATAACTTTATTCGTAGAATAATTGCTATAGCTACAATTGAATTAACAATCGTTGTCACAGTAAATATTTGAAGAATAAAGTTATCCGTGCTTGAAGAAACCGGCCCTTAGTGTCATAAATAGTTTTGTCAGAGTATTTGCCTTGTAGAAATCACAGAGGTTCTTGCCTCCAAAATTGAACTAAATGACAATTTTAGAAAAACATAAAAATGAGTAATCCAGTTTCTTAACGAATATTGATTTCTTGAGAGATTTTGAACTTGAGATGATTTTATGGCATAATTATCTTCTTTTTAAACTGAAAATATATAAGTAAATAATATTACTAGAGAAAGTTGCTGCATCCTGTGCCACTCGCAGTCCGAAGCAAGTTCATATTTCGAGCTCTGTGACGTATACGGTCACGTGGACTACCAGCACCCGACCCGATCAAACCCAAAGCTGTTGGCCGTACGTCTCGCTCTAGGGAAAGCGCAGAACATACAATCTCTCGCTATTACTTGTATTAGCAAAATTTATTACTCGCGTGCAAGTTGAATTATTTCCATTATGTTATGTACAGGGTGGCTCGAATTTGAGTTTATGTATGGGGATCTCGAAAACCTTAAGATACACTGTCGGTCAAATTAGGGCAAAGTTTCACAGTTAAGTGCCTAACAACATGCCGGTCATTTAGAAAGCTTTAGTATTTCCGAAAAAAAATTTAATTTTGAAAAATCGTTTTATTTTTTTCCTGGGCTTTTTTTAAAAACGGATTTCAAAATGAATTGCACTTTTGCATTGCCACTTTTTCCTCTCTATCCAATGATGGTATTGAGTTTGGAATACGTCGTTTCGTCTTCAAGGGATATCGTCAAATTTCTTTTATTAAATACGAACATCAATTTTTTTTATCGGTTTTCAGATGATATTGGCGTTATTAATATGAATGTATATTTTTAATTTTTTTAAATTCTTTTTTCAATGTTTGTTTTATTCTTTTTTTATTTATTTATTTTGTTTCGGCGTAATTTTGAAGAGTTTTGGTTAATTAAATTAAATTACAGTTCATATTTAGATAAAAAAAATTGATGACTTCTTGAAGACGAAACGTCGGATGCCAACTTTAATTAAATGTAATTAACTTAAACTATTCAATAGTGCGCCAAATCAAAATAAATAATAAAACAAAATAAATAAAAAAAATTTCGTATTTAAAAAAATAAAGTTGATGATGACACCTTGAAGACGAAACGTCCATTCAAATTGGATACCGCCGTTGGATCGAGCGGAAAAAGTGACGATGTAAAAGTGCAATTTAATTTGAAATCCGAATTTAAATAAACCAAGGAAAAAAATTTGAACGATTTTTCAAAATTTCGTTTTTTTTTCGTGATATCTCCGGAAATATTCGGAATTTAAAAACTTTCTAAATGGCATATTGTTTCGCACTTAATTGCCCTAATTTACGATTTTCGAGATCTCTATAAGAGTCGAATTCGAGCCACCCTCTGACAAAAGTTGAAATATCATTCTCAGTTCTTTAAGTCATATATACCGGTTGATAATTGTGATAGGGTACACGCAGTCATTCTAGTAATAATAAGATACGAATTTGAAATTTGGGTATATTTAAGAAGGTAACCGAGTGCGCATTCTGACAGCTAATTACACGTTGTTGTTTTAAATACAACAACATATGTATATTTTGTTCTTCCTCTAACTCCAGGTCGACTTCCATTTTCAATGACACATGATGAAATTTCTATTCAAAATTGAGAGAATATGAACGATTTTCTTACAAATCAAGTATTTTATAATGAAACAAAATAAAAATAAGTAAAAACTAATGACTGTATGGCTTTATATTTAGAGAAATCATCAAAGAGTGCCTTTCAACTATTTTCGTAATTTTAGTAGCACATTATCGCATCTTTTATGTCCTCTGTAAGTAGTATTTAAAGTAGTATTTCGGCGAAATTTTAAATAAAACTAGACACTTTATATTTTTTGATCTGACTTATTTTGAACAGTCACCACTGGAATTGTGGGAAACTGTTGAAAATTCCATAAAAAGGGTCGCGACCGAGAGGTTGGGATATCAGAAGAGACGTAGCAAAAGGAAAGGGATGGCCGACGAAATTTTACAGATGATGGACGAACGTAGACAACACAAGAATATTAATCACGGCGAATATAAAAGATTGAACTCACTGATAAGATCGGAAATTAGAAAAGCCAAAAGAAAATGGTTGGAGGAAGAATGCGAGAGTATTGAATACCTACAACAGACCCCTAATACTCGGGAGGAGCACAGAAAAATAAAGGAAGCCTCCGGCTTATATAAGAAACGACCTCCAACAATACTTACAGATGACACAGACAAGTTCATAATGGAGGAAAAGGATAGGAAACGACTATGGGAAGAATACATTACAGATTTATTCGCTGATGACTCTCGTGAGGAACACTCAGATAACCAATTAAACACACCTTTCTCCGGACCACCAATACTAAAGGAAGAAATAAGGAAAGCTTTAATAGAAGCAGAATATCAGAAAGCCACAGGACCAGACGGAATACCGGCGTAGGTCTTGAAACTGATTGATGAGGAAAACATCGCCGTACTACATAAAGTCTTTAATCACATCTACGATACCGGACACTTCCCCCGAAGCTGGTTAAAGTCCAATTTCATACCTCTACCCAAGAAAAATAACGCCTGAAAATGCAAAGACCATAGACTAATAAGCCTCATGAGCCATTCCTTAAAATAATACACAGAAGAATAAAACATAAGTGTAAGAGAAATATCAGCCCCAAACAGTTTGGCTTCAAGTCGGATATGGGAACAGGTGAGGCGCTTTTCCGACTTCAAGTCCTAATACAAACCTGTTGAGACGTTAACAAGGACATATTTCTATGCTTCGTAGACTACGAGAGAGCATTCGATCGCGTTCAACATTCACGCAGAACAGACAAATGGCAGATATATAAGATGCATCGAAAACTTATACTGGTGGCAATCAGCAAGTTTTACAACGCAAGATATTACTACTGAAGATATTGAAATTTGTAGAGGAGTTAGACAAGGATGCGTTTTATCCCCTCTGCTTTTTAATCTATACTCCGAGACCATATTTACGGAAACTTTTGAAGACCAAGAAATAAGAGTGAAAGTAAATGGAATGCCAATCTCAAACATCCGATATGCAGATGACACTATCCTTATTGCTCATGATGTTGAAGAACTCGCAACAGATGTGTACCAGTCTAAATAATAGCAGCAACAAATACGGGATAAACATAAACGACAAAAAAACAAGTTATATGCAAATGCTGCAATTCACATAAATAATCAAAATATAGAAAGAGTAACACAGTACAAATATCTGGGAAGCTGGCTACACACGGACTGGAATTCGTAGAAAGATATTAGATACAGAATTGAGATGGCTCGTACGGCGTTCATGAAATATGAAAAAAATCTTAGAAATCAAGACATACATATATTCCTTCGAGTCCGATATGCGAAGTGCTATGTCTGGTCGGTTCTTCTGTATGGAGTGGAATCGTGGACTATGAAGGCATACATGACCAACAAAATGGAGGCCTTCGAGATGTGGACTTCACGACGCCTACTGAGAAGTACCTTGGACCGACAGGGTAACAAATGAAGAATATTGAGAAGAGTTCATAAGAACAGAGAATTGTTGACAAATATTTGGTATTTGGTCATATCTTCAGACACGACAGATACTAGTTGCTACAACTGATTCTGGAGGGAAAGATAGAAGGTAGAAGGGGAAATGGGAGAAAACAGATGTCATGGACAAGGAACATCAGACAGCGAACCGGACTAAGGACGATAGAAGAGCTTGTCAGCGTGGCAAGAGACAGAAATCAATTCCAACATGTAGTCGCCAACATCCATAGAGTGGATAGGCAGCTTGACTGATTGATACGTCTTTGAAAAGAAAATTTGACCTAGAATAAAATAGTTCTAAAAATATGGTATTTAAAATTACAAAGTGGGAACCACTTCCGGTTAAACCGGATATGGTATCAAATAGAACTCACAAACTAACTGACAAAATGTGCGCTCTGACACATTCTTAAATAAAGTAGTTTCGGTTATTCCAGTCCCGGTAGCTCGAGCTTCCATGTAATTCGACATATGTTAATACATAAACTGTAGATAGTTTCTTTGAAACTCGAATTCATATTCCTTTTTACTTTAATAATGCTAGCTCTTGTCTAACAAGTATGCACTGTATTTAAAATTTAACTATCTGTTACCTACTTAAACATTTATATACATACGTATATATATGACAGTTACACAATAAACTGTCTTTTGTTTTTATTTCAGTGTACTAATTTACAGCAATTCAAGGTATCCTCAGTCCCCAATTAGCTCGAATTAACGAGACTACTGTACAGTCAAATTTAAAATTCGTATCTGCGTAAGCAATGGAATAAACGGCGTTACCCTAAGTTCACAGTCACCCGGCACTGGAGTCAGTTTGTAAAAATGAAAACTGCCAAAATTATTCAGGAAGTAACTGACAAAACTTTTAAAATGACTAAAATAAATGACGAATATTCATTGCTGATTTCACAACTAATTTAAGATGAGGATCATCATCATGTAAATTGAAACTACGAGAAATAAACAATATGCACCATGTAAAATATGCCTCAAAGAAATTAATTTAAGAACTAGTCGCGATGTCACTTGGGAATTGTCTGACTTCACTCCGGGTACTTTATTCACACTTACAGAGGAGTATGAACATAATATAAGCACAATGGTGCGATCCTATATTTTTGGCAAAAAACCAGAATCGGAGGAAAATGATTCTAATGGCAGAAAAATACGACAAATTCAATTATTTCGAATCAATAGGCAGTAGAGTGGCTCAATTACCTCAATTTAAATCTGTGCTGTGTTACACTAAAATATGTTTAAATAATTGGTAAAATTTAAAAAATAGGGAATATATAATTAGAATTTTATTGCGCATATGATCGGAAGGTGTGCAATATTCACTAACGTCTCTTACGGTTTAAGAAAAATGTCCAGAACTCTTATATTTTGTACCAATTAGTATTAAAGTATTTTTACCTGATACACATTACACTATTTAAAAAAATCATTCTTTTGTTTACATAGTATAGCCAAAGAGTATATAATGTAAAGAGAAGACAGTAAGACAGAGCAATCAAATTAGAGAGGGATAGATGAGAACTCCGACTTAAAGGGCGCCTCGTATGTTATCGGATTATATCGGACACAATCGTCAAGCAAGGACGTTCAGCCAACACAGTGGGTTAAATATATCCCGTAAAGGTCAAGTTTAGATTTATTAGGGAGACGTTTGGTTTAGTTCTTTAATTCATATTGTGTAATTGAAATTAGGTGTGTAAACTTTAATTATGATATGCAACACAATTCATTTAATAGAACCTTTAAATAATCACTCGGTAAAATTTTGCTTACCTGCAATACATGCATTTTTCATGACTTTTCTCAAAAAATCCTCGGATTTCTGATAAAACGTTAATTGTTTTAATTTTATTACAAAATATTCAGAAAATTCTACTCTAATAGTTAAGCTTCATACTCACTTTCGCGAATTTCGCCTTTTTTGACATAAACTGTCATTTTCAGCTTTAAAATTATTCGCGGCGAAAAATTTTATTTTTTTTACGAATTCTACCATAATTGTGAATTAACCTCAAATTTCTTGACTGCTTTGCTATATTTATTTGTTTATTCTTTTTAGCATTGGGTTCATTAGCTAAATTGTAGAATAGATACTTTGGCCATTGGATAATAATATTATTTATAATTTTTTTCGGTGGAGATATTATTTTATGTTCCGTTTGCGTCCTTTTGGTAATTATCCCAAAACTACGAAATACCCACCAGCTAAATGACACCAGAAAAGAAACTTTTCGGTTAGAAATATATTTTTAAAATGCGATTTTCGCAATTTAGTTGCAGAAATGAGATTAACTGAGCCCATTCTAGACTTAAAAATATATTACTAACCTGCTTACATCTTCTGGTACTTGGGCCTAACCTATAAAACCTATTCTAAAGCATAAATTCACAAAAAAGTTAAAACTATTTAAACTTTTTAGCAAATATTCGCCGACAAAATTTCGCGTCAGTGAGTATGGACCAAAACTTACATTCGCGCGAAAAATCAACTGTCAAAAAAGGCGAAATTTGCGGAAGTGAATATGAAGCTTTAAAGTGAGATTCGAATTGAATTTACTTTAAATAGTAAATTGAACTTTCCTTTAAAATAATCGAAAAATATTGATTACACTTTTTTAATTTAAACTGAAGGAAATTCTTATTTGATTAATTAAAGCTTTTAGATGTCTTGAATAAATTTTAATAAAAATTCGCCGGAAACATTAAAAATCTGAATTTTATCACATTTTTTTATTAAAATAAGTTGAGCACTGAGATTTTAAGAAAATGCAAAAGTTTAAACAAATTCAGGGAATTTGAATGAAAATCACTCCTATCCTAGCAGAAAGTATTAGTTATTTAGTAAATTTTGTCCTCATGTTCGTTATTTCGACCCACTGTGATGAAATCGATTATTCGCCATCTTGTTTGACTTGACGTCAACATCGCCCGCCTTGATAAAAAGTTACATCCGGCAACGTCGCGATATCTCCGAGTTAAAGGGACGAGGTCATTGAAACGGCTGTCGAAAGATCAAAGGAATTTCGCCGGCTGTCTTCTCTTTACATTATATACTCTTTGGTATAGCTAAGTCGAAGTAATTCCTGAGTAGTAGTTTTAATTAACCCATACGGACAGGTAGATAGCAATACGAGTGCGTTTGTTGCTTATGTTCATTTGGATATACGAGGTTCATAGTAACTTCGAACATTATCTAATTTCTCCCAGCTTTATTTATTCAGATGGAAATTTACTGGACGGAATTGGTATCCAGAGTATCTGAAGCTAAGTATTCAAAGATAAATAAAAATTGCAGATAGAACCACTGATAGGTTTTCAACTAAACATAAACTTCATGTTTTTAAAATTCAATAAACTATATTTTTTAAGATGCGCATATTTTTTGACTGTTTGATTTTTCTTGCATCTTAAATGATGCTCAAGCACAAATAATTCGAGAATGGATGAATATATTACCACAAAAAAAATATTTTTAAGACGTCTTAAAATACATAAAGCGCTTCATTTAAAAATTAAATAATGTTGGTGAGAAGACATATAACTTCGTAATATTTTTACTGTTGTTACTTTTTTCACGGTTTGGTTGGATCCAAAGGGTTTTTGGTCTTACACAAACTTTAAAAAACAAACACTTTAAAGGCGACTGCAAAAGTAAAAAATGCTCTGTAATTTTCAACGTTAATGGTTTTACATGATGGAATAGATAATGAGGAAAAATATAAAGCAATTTGGATGAATTTCGTGCAGAACGAAAAGAAACTGGTAAAAATTACACTATTTACTTTTATACACGTGCATGCAATTTTGAAGAAGTTGTACGAAATTTAGAACGCAACGTTATAGACCAATAAAACAAGACACAGTTTGCATGAACTATGCAATTCGAACAATAAACCCTTAAAAAAACACCGAAATTCATTACAATTCGTGTCCTTGTGGCTTCACAAAATATAAATATTACACGTGAAATAGAAAACTCATAACAAGAGAGTCAGTCTTACAGGGATTTTAGAAGTAGAGACAACTTCGAAAAATTAATGAAAACAAACTTTACTAAAGAGTAAGCATCATATCAGATTTCGCATAACCAAATTCTATTTCATGACTAAAAAATCGTAAAAATACGAAAATGAAAAGCATTTAAATTCAAACGTAGGGGATGATGAAATGTGGATAAAACAAGTTAAATCTGAAATCAAGTACAATACAGTTAGAAATTGCACCTCATATGATCAAACATACTATAAAGCTTTTTGTTTAAGAATATTTATGCTTTTTAATGATTATTTGAATGCTGTACTTTATGTAATTGAATGTTTTATTGTTTCACTCTGCCATATATATACATATATATATATATATATACATAGAATCACGGCTGTATGTTTGAATGTAGAAATAATTAACGGGTATTCAGCCAATAAGGTTTATTAAAAGGTGATATGTCCAAGCTCAGAGTCAGTATATCGTGACCTTCTTCGGGACTAAAAATTACTTTATATACTAATGTGCAATATACAGGGTGTCTTAAATTCCATGTGCCACCATTGCTATCTCCGAAACGGAAGAGGTCGGTTAAATTTGAGAAAAGTTGCGTTTTTTGATACCCATTCAGAATCCGTCCACAGTGTCGTCAAATTCCTGATACAGGATGATTTATGAAAAGTGCCTAAAAATATTTCGTCGATTATTACAAAAACTTAATTTTCGAGACACAGTTTAAATTCCAAAATTTTATAGTTTTGTCCGCTCTACAATAGTCTTTTCAAATTTCACCTCCGGCGTTTCGTGTTCGGGCCACCATCATCAACTTCATTTTCTTAAATTTTTTATTTCAGATTTTAAGAGCTTCTGATGTCCCAAAACCAACGACGTATCGCACTTACTCGAAAAGATACTTTTTACACTTTTTATTAAATTCCTACCAAAATTCTTTTTTTTTTGTTTCTCTCTAACACGTTATGTTCTTATGGAAAGTGCCAGTAACATGAATTTTTCCAATGAGCGAGATACGTCATTGGCTTTAGGGCATCAAAAGCTCTTAAAATCTGAAATAAAAATACAGGTCTGCATTTAAGAAAATTAAGTTGATGATGGTGGCCCGAACACGAACCGACGGATGTGGAATTTGAAGACACCGTATTTTAGAGCGGAAAAAACTATAAAACTTTCGAATTTAAACGATGTCTCGAAAATTAACAGTTTTTGTAATAATCGATAGAATATTTTTAGTCATTTTCCATAAACTAGCAGGAATTTGACGACACTGTATACAGATTCTGAATGGGTATCAAAAAACGCAACTTTTATCTAATTTTACCGACCTCGTAGCACTTACCGTTTCGGAGATAGCAATGGTGGCATAAGGAATTTAAGACACCCTGTAAAACATTTTTGTGGAAACTTACAATCAAAACTAGTTGAATTCAATTTTGGCAGTTATAACATTTTAAAACACTTGTAAAAAAATGGTAAAATTATATTTTCAAGATTTTGTCCAACATAATTTTTATCACTATCATTACATGGAATTTAATATATTAAATTTGCGTAATTTAAAGTAATAGTTATATTTTTTAATTTTGAATATAAATTACACATTTATAGGTTCATTTCTAAAAATTTTAATTATGTTCGGAGTAAGTTCTTTGATATATGGAAAAGAAGCATAATGAACATGTGAACTATCATTATTTATGTTATCATGAATATTATTGTTGATGTTATTAATTCTAACGTTAAAAAGCATTTTTTTTTTAATTTAACGGATAACCATTATCTACAAGGATGTCTAAGTTTGTGTAAATTTGTATTTATTAAAGTAGGATGCACTAGGTTTATTATTCTATTTTTTGAAGCTAAAATTAAATTAATTTTAATTTTATTACTATGATAAGAAAAATGATTTAAATATCTTTAGAGTAGGCAGGTTTTAAATACCAATCGGTAATTAGAATATTATTGTATTGTTTATCATTGTATCTAAAAAAAGTATATGATTGTTTACACCTTTTTCAATCGTGAATTGTAACTTTAGGTGGTAATTATTAAAAACTGAAAGAATTTCATTTATTTTGTCACTAGGAATACAACAAATAATATGAACAAATTTTTTAATAAAATTTGGTTGACAAGTTAAGTTTTCTAAACATTGATCGAATAAATCATCCATTACATACGAGATTAAATCAAAAAAAGTAAAGAATTACAATTCAATATGTCCAAAATTTTATGGATTACCTAAAATTCATAAACCTACTCTAGCTTTAAGACCAATTGTTTCTTGTATAGACGCACCTAAGAAAAAATTTGCAGATTTCATATCCAATATTTTGACAACTTCATACAATAAATCTAATAGCTATTTTATTAAAGATTTTAATGAATTTTCAAAATTTATCAATAACAAGTTAATACCTGAAAATCATATATTAATCAATCTAGACGTTAAATCACTCTTTACCAACATACCAATCAATTTAGTAATTAATAAACACTGGATCCCTATATCTGCAAATTGTAATATATCAAATGATATGTTTATTAAAATAATAAACTTTATCATCAATTCTAATCATTTTCGTTTTAACAATAAATTTAATAAACAAGTTTTTGGAACCCCAATGGGTAGTTCTATTTCTCCAATCATTGCCCAATATGTAATGGATGATTTATTAGATCAATATTTAGAAAATTTAACTTGTCAATCAAATTTTATTAAAAAATGATGATATTATTTGTTGTATTCCTAGTGACGGAATAATAAATCAAATTCTTTCAGTTTTTAATAATTACCACCCAAAATTACAATTCACGATTGAAAAAGAAGTAAACAATCAAATACCTTTTTTAGATACAATGATAATTAAACAAAACAATAATATTCTAATTACTGATTGGTAATTACAACCTGTCTACTTTAAAAGATATTTAAATTATTTTTCTTGTGGTAGTAATAAAATTAAAATTCATTTAATTTTAGCTTTAAAAAATAAGATAATAAACCTAGTGCATCCCACTTTAATAAATACAAATTTACACAAACTTAAAGACATCCTTGGAGATAATGGTTATCCCTTAAATTTAACAAAAGCATGTGCTTTTTAACATTAGAATTAATAACATCAACAATAATATTCATGATAAAATAAATCATGACATTTCAAAGGTTTATTATGCGTCTTTTCCATATATCAAAGAACTTACTCCGAAAATAATTAAAATTTTTAGAAATGAACCTCTAAAATTAGCGTTAAAAATGTTAAATCGATTGGTAAATTATATTCAACATTAAGATAAAACTATTGCTTTAAATTACTCAAATTTAGTATATTCAATTCCATGTAATAATTGTGATAAAAAGTATATTGGACAAACATCACAAAATCTTAAAAATATAATTTCTGGACATAAAAGTGACATAAGACTTCAAAACAACACTTCTGCTTGATCTGAACATGCCTATATTACTGGTCATATACCAAACTTTAATGAAATTAAAATTCTACATATAGAAACAAATTTAATAAAAGGTTATTTTTAGAAATGGCCGAAATAAAACAAATTCTATGAATAAGAGAATTGAAATTGATGATTTAAGCTCAATTTATTCTTATATATTATCAGTAAATAATCGATAATTTTATACCAATACACCTTGCCATTATTACTAAATTAACATCAAATATCAAGTATTCCTTTAACAACTCGTAAATTATTTATTTTCAAACAAAGTAGATTGACTTTGACATTTTATGTAGTTCTATAAGATATTCTAATATTTTACCAATTTTTTTTTAAATAGTAAACTGCCAAAATTTAATTCAACTAGTTTTGATTGTAACTTGCCACAAAAATGTTATATATCGTACATTAGTATATAAAATAATGTTTAGCCCTGACGAAGGTCACGATATACTGACCCAAAGTATTGTTTATACAGGGAATAGTTATTCAACCTCGAACTGAAAAAAGGCCTCACCGGTAGATGGCGTCCGGTCTGAAATGTGCCCATTCTTGAATTTCAAGAAATTACTACGCGTCGTCCGAGAGACGTTGCAAGGAGGGAGTTCCTACATATCTATTGGTGCATTCCCAAGGGCTGTTACATGGCAGCGCGGCGTGGAGCCGCGTGGACGAGTGTTCCGAATAACTCATTGTTTATTCTTATATTTTTCCGCCATTGTTCAATTTGAAGAAGCTTTACTTAGTAAAATGTTTGTGTTTGGGTTGTAATGATTAACTTTGGGCTGAGTAAATTGCGATTATCTATCTACGTTTTTTTCTAGGTAAGTACAAAAGTACCTACTTCCTTTGTTTTGTAGTTTTTATCGGAAATCAGAATATTGCAATAGCATTTTCGAAGTTTAATAAACAGAACAGGTTTAATTAAATACGATGAACATTTTTATAATAATCATATATATGTATATAGGGATAGGGTAAATCTTTACATGTACTTTTTTATATCCATCAGTATGCTTTCTCATAATATTAATGTTTATTTTGTACATAAGTACATATACACAGACGTTGCACATCTAGGTGTCTAACTGATTGATTGATAGGCATGTATAAGGAAGGATGACAAATGTATGGAATGAATATTAAATTTAATTAATAGCATGTTATGATATGTGTATAAGAGCACTTTTAAAGCGCGCGCGTTTAGATTTCTTTAAATTTGTTCCAGATTTGTATTTGTTTTTTAATTATTTCAGTTTTTGACAAACAAATTCTTTACAAACTAAGTCAAAATTACATTAGATTTTAATTTGTTTCAGATAACGTCTATTTTGAGAGCATCAATTTGAAAAGAATCATCCCCTGGCCGAGAAGCTTTCTTTGATCGCAGTGCCTACAAAGTATGTCTTCCTCATTGGTGCCAAATATTTTCCCATTAAATGTGGTTCAAGAAATCTGAGCAGTTAAATTTTTAAAGACTGCTTTTTGTGTACTTGGGTGCACTTTACTTCATCTGATCAATACATCCCTTACAACAGGAAAAGTTCCAAAGGAAATTAAAACCAGTGTCACGGCAAATATAACAACCAGCAATATTACTCGACCTGTCAGGCGAAAAATTAAATTTGACCTTGCTAATGTCAGTTCGGTAGGAAAAGTCAGGGCTGGATTTGAAATATATAAATATGATTTCCCTTTAACAGAGCCGTAATATAACATTTCAAATATCAATGGGTTGTGAAATATATATATACCTTGTTGTCTGAGCAGGAAATCTAAAGAAATTCTTCTTGGAAGAATATGTCTGGTTTGTACAAGTTCTTATTGCTTAAATACCATCGCTTTTTGCATTACACAATGTCATAATCAACGTTCGTCTCTCACAATGTCAAATATTTGACAAATACACGCCTATGGTTTCGATTTAACTCCAATAGCAATAAAATAAACCAGACGTAAAAACACGACGCCGCTGGCGGCAGTTTGACGGATTTCCTACCAAGAAATATGTTGCGCGCGGACTTGCGCAGATGCGAAAAAAGAAGATGTGATATTGCTGGTTGTTATATTTGCCGTGCCAGTGTTATTGTGTATATGCCGAAAGTGCCTAGATCAAATAAATCAGAAGAATATTGACCCATTAGTTTATTATCGGTAATAGACAAAATTCTTTAAATTGTGGTATGCACAACTGCGACAGTTTCTAGAGGTAAACAAATTGTTATTTAAAGGTCAGTCGGGTTTTTGGGAAAAACATTCGTGCGAGTCAGCATTACAGTATGTGAGTTCGAAATGGTGTTCATATGTTCATAATGGAAATGTTGTCCTGAGCGTTTTCATTGACCTTCAGCGTGCGTTTGAGACCATAGATAGGAGAAGACTTATCCACAAACTACATGCCTACGGAACTACAAACAGTGCACTTATTAGGTTCACTGATCACCTGGAAGATCGCTCCCATGTGACATGTGACTAGAGTGAATAATGTGTCATCAAATCCGGTTGATAGTGAGATGGAGGTGCCGCAGGGCAGTGTTCTGAGCCCCCTTTTGTTTATGCTATATGACAATGACCTAGACCGAGTTTTAAATGATACATTTCTAAGTTTGTTTGCGGGCGATATGTTGATCTGTGTTTGCGGGAAGGATTTTAATCAGCTAGTAGATACTATGAAATCAAAACTTGAAATCTTGTATAACTGGTTGTGTGTAAATAGGCTTAGGTTATATGTAAAAAAGACTAAGTACATGGTTTTTGGCTCTAAGCAGAATTGTAATACATTTATAGAAAATAATTATTGGATTAAGATAGATAATAACCTAATTGAAAATGCATCTAGTATGAAATATTTAGGGGCAGTCTGAGATTCTCAGCTTAATTTTTCGTTACATGTAGATCATATTAGAAAAAAAAATTGCAAAAAGATAGAATTTTTTAGAATAGCTGAGAATCTTAGTCACTGGAGTAGTGTTCTTATATATAATAACATTATATATCCGCATTTCAATAATTACTGTTTTTCATTGTTGATATCATGTAAAAAGGGTGATATACAAAGACTCCAGTTGCTACAAAACAAAGCTATGCGGACTATATAGTTCGGTACACGTTATACTCCCATTAATTTAATGCTGAAGACACTTAGATGGCTTTCAATACAGCAAGGCGTAGAGATGTGCAATATACTATTTATTTTTAAAACAAAAACTCAATTATTGCCTGAATAAGCTGGTTTGAATGCGATTCATGTTTATCCCACCGGGAATTCATAATTAATGTTTTATTAAGGACTTCAATATATAAACAATGTAAGTCATATTCAAAATGCGAATTGACGTTATAATTTTGTTTTATTTACTATCCACTTTTATTCACGGAGTAAAAAACAACATTTTAATATTACCTACTCCAAGAGTTATTTTTAGTTACTTAGTTTTTGAAAAAGTTGTTTGCAGTTTTTTTTTTAACTGGAACATAAAACTTTAAATGTATATTATATAATTGTATTTTTACAATTTACTACAATTAAGGATTTTTTCACAGTGTAAAAAAGTAATATTTTTCTAGCGTGTTTGAATTTTTTAAATTAAAAAGTAACTTTTATGGACCAATATTGTGTGACAGGAACCATGATTTTGATTATCATGTGACAATTTTAAATATATATACATTTATATATTTTTAAATACTAATAAATGAGATCTGTGAATCATCTTATATTTAAATAAAGATAAAACACAGTCTTATTAAATGGTGATGCTTTTAGGTTGCATCTACGTTAAGGTAATCCAATTACTTTTCAATATTTAAGTAATATTTATAAGTACTTATTTATGGAGTTGTAGTCGATCTCATCTCTTGATCCATCAGTTTATCACAATAGCTATATTAGCTACTTCTGATTGAAAAACATCAAAAATAATTATGGTTTCAAATTTCCTTAACTGGCGATTAATTGTAACTTATAATATACAAGAAAGCTATTTTGAGAACATGTATAACTTCTCAAGTTTGATAGGCAATAACACAAAACTTTGATACGAAAAAATTTGGCATCCAAGATAAAATAAATGAATCATTTCAAAGGGAAATAATACAAGTGAACATAAAATGATCAGTTGACAATAAGGGATGAATCAAACCAGAAGTTGCCCGAAACAGCACACTACTCTCGATGCTTATTTTTTTTATCTTATATAATAATTGCTCTTTAGTTTTAAGGGTTGTATAGGTTGATGTGTTATATCAATTGAATTGTTTTATTTTGGAGTAAATATAGTTTTACTCGGATGTTGTTTGTTTCACTATCCTAAATCCGAATTTTTTTCAAAAATTATTTACTTGATTATAGCGAATAAACTACAGTATATATTTTGAAGAGTACATTTATATTATTGTAATTTGATCGTCAATTATGTAGTAATGATAATAATGGCTACAAGCGATTGAAAGTTTTGAACATTGGTGGTGGGCCTGGAGCGATATTATATGTACCGATACATAAATTAGTATTAATATATGCCGAACTCATATTAAATAAAGACTTATCCAAAGTGGTATGAGTTTTGATTTCAGTTTTTAAACACCTTATTTCTTATCTCCCCTTCTTTTGCAAAAATAATGAAATTTAATAAAATAAAAATATTGGTATTCGTGCGTGCGCGACCTTGAAAATTCAGGTCTCAGTCGTTTGTGGAATCTTTAAAATAAGCTCGGAAAATTGAAAAAGAAAATTGCATAGTGGCGATTATCTACAAGTTTATATTGAACCTTGTCTAATTCAGCAAAAATATCAAGTGTTTGTACCGTTTTGTGCCGTTTAGGAGATAAATAAATAGACACATAACATAACCTGAAATCTCCAACTAAAACATTGGTCATTGATATCCAAATGGGGTCAATTTGGGTTAAGTGGAGGAAAATAAAGAAAAATTAGTGGGGCAAACTCAACCCATAACGTTTCCGTCGCGAATTCTGAGCAATTCTACTCAAAAACAATCGCTGGCGGAAGCATGGTGAAAACAACAGCGGAAGATGGTTCTAGTCCTTCAACCGACAACGAAGACAGTGAAGGCTTCAATACCGTTTCCAAAAGAAAAAAACGATCACACAACCATCAACAGTCAAACAAGCCAAAGCCCCAAACAACATCCAATTTACAAGTTAGCAACCAAGGTAAATCTACGCAAAATACAACCATACACAATAGAAATAACAAACAGTACTCAACAAAATGGAAAGAAGTAGAGAAAAACAAGTATCAACATTTAGTCTATCTGGAATTGGCGGAAAACGCGACCAGACTCACTATTTCCGATGCTTGGGACAAAGAACATAAAAACTCACAAGAAGTAATAATAACAACAAAAAAAGGTCTATTACTCAAATCTAACATGCCCAAAACAACAATTTCTAGTACACTAAAGAGACTTGTAGACAACAGACTAATAACTAAATTCAAAGAGACAGCAACCTCTGCAAAAGATGCACCTCAGATAAATAATACAACAAATTCATATTCAGTAGTCATAGGACAAGTACAACATGATATTTCGGACTCAGATATGGGAGTCCACTTA
>MU188977.1:1661-30668 GCA_016904865.1 Pissodes strobi | reverse complement strand
GTACAGTGTTATCCAACGAGGACTAGACAAGGCGATTTTTTGACTTTCCCTGAACTTTTACAAAAAAACTGAAATAGCCATCTTATGTAATTTTCTCCCGCGAATTCAGATATGTTCAGCAAAAAACAATTGAACATCTAATAAAAGTGCTAGGGGTCACTTTGATATATTTTTAAATGAGATGCCATATTTTTAATGTGCTTATCCGATTTCTCATATAAATTTTGATCTAAAATGATGAATTTTTAATTCAAAAACGCCTGATAGATGGATACCCGTTTCACCTGTTCAACCTTTAAGCTGCTTTAAAGCGGCCGTCAGTCAGACCAAATAATCAACTTTCAAATTTCTATACTATATTTTTCACGAATTAGTTACAAATAATGAAATATTCTCTAGAAGAACGACTAAGTGTAATAAAATTATATTATAAAAGTGAAGAGAATGCTCGACAAACACAAAGGACATTTTTTGAGAGTTTCCAGAGACACATTTCGGTAGATAAGACCCTATTTGAAGAAAGCAAGACATTGAAAGATAAGCTAAGAAAGATGAAAAGACAGGATAGAAGGAATCGAGCCATTGTTCAATATTTTACTATAAATCCGAAAAGTTCTATTCCGCAAGCGGTACGAGAAGTAAGGTATGGTCCAGGACTCCGGAGAGTAAGCTATGCAATAGTTCACAGAACTTTAAAAAAATTTGGTCTAAAACCATATTGCATCCTTCACGTTCAATACTTAACACAACATTAAAAAGAACTTCGATTTCGGTTTGTTACTTGAATGCTGATGAGGGAGCAAGACGAAGATTATAATTTATATAATAAAATTCTATGGACTGACGAAGTGTCATTTACAACATCGGGGGTATACAATCGGAAAAATACAAGATACTTGGCAGCAGTTAACCCTCATAGATACGAAATGATAAAGTTTCAACGTAGGAGCTCACTTAATGTTTGTTATGGGATGTTAGAAAATCGAATCATTGGACCACTACTTTATCGTGGCTCTTTAACAGGCCAAGGATACCTCCAGTTTCTTCAAAACGATATCGAGGATTTCTTGGAAAGATTGCCATTGCAAGTCTACAACAATATCATTTGGCAGCAGGATAGTGCTCCGCCTCACGCAATTCGAGAAGTGGTAACATACTTAAATGAGCATTACAATCAGTGGATTGGCAGTAACGAAACAATTCATTGGCCGCCAAATAGCCCCGATATCACGCCAATGGATACATTTTTATGGGGTCATTCAAAAAATGTAGTTTATCAACGACCGAACAGAAGTCTCGAGGATATTCAACAAAAAAATATAAATGAAATTAATAGACTTAACCAGGACCAAAATATTGTAGAGGGGCTGCATTCTCTTAGCTGGCAGCAACGTCAAACTGGTGAGAGCAGTTTGATTATGGGGAGTGACGCCCTCGCCATTCCGAGTTGCCACGGGATGTGGCCCATCAAATCCCATTGTCCTCCCCCAGGCTGGTGAACACCGAAGTACAAAGTCTGGAGCTGATCAATGCCAGTTTGTGACAAGAGGGGCTGCATTGCAGACGGCAAGAGCGCACCAGTTCGTCGTACAACTGGAAACACCTAGAACATCGCTTTACAAGAACTCCTTTGTCTGGCGCACTGCATCACTGTGGAACTCACTCCCAGGACATCTGTTTCCCACTAGTTACAACTTACAAATATTCAAGAGCCGTGCCAATCAACATCTTCGCACAAACACTGTACGTCGATCGCCATAGGGTCTCCCTTTAGTGTGTGTGCAAAAAAAAGAGAGATTTCTTGGAGAGACTTAAAAGGGGGCATCGGTCGTATTTTGATTGTGAGGACACATCGAACAATAATATTATTGAGATTAAAGTTATTAAGTTAGTATATAGTTTTCTCTAATATGTCATACTGTTTTTTTCTAAGTAAACAATAATAGATTTGCAAAAAACTACCATTATTTGTAACTCAACTAACCCAAACCAATTCGTCAAAAATATAGCACAGAAATTTGAAAGTTGATTATTTGGTCTGACTGACGGCCGCTTTAAAGCAGGTTAAAGGTTGAACAGGTGAACTGAAGAAATAAGGCGTTTTTGAATTAAAAATCCATCATTTTAGATCAAAATTGATATGAGAAATCGGATAAGCACATTAAAAATATGGCATTTCATTTAAAAAAATATCAAAGTGACCCCTAGCACTTTTATTTGATGTTCAATTGTTTTTTGCTGAACATATCCGAATTCGAGGGAAAAAATTACATAAGATGACTATTTCAGTATTTTTTTTTTAAATAAAAGTACAGGGAAAGTCAAAAAATCGCCTTGTCTAGTCCTCGTTGAATAACCCTGTACAGGGTTATTGATTATATTTTGACCACTACTCTAACTTTTTATTTTTAATCATATCTTTTACTAAGCATTAGATTACATGTAGTTCGTTACAAAACAGACATATAATATTCAAGGTACTACAAAAAATTGGGATAAATTATTTCATTTTAAATGTATATCTAACATCATAATATTTAAAGTAAAAAGAGGAATTAAAAAATACCATTGATGATTATGTAGTTCTTGAAAATAATAAAGTAAAAAAAATATGTGCCCCACCTTTATATAAGCACACAACTGAAGTGAAACTTCCGAAACTGATATTAGGAATTGAGTTTCTTTTAAGCTTTCTTTTTCTCAACTTTTGCTCCCGGTTTCGACACTTTTCTTTTCTTTTTCTTCTTTATTTCGTTTTATAATACTTTTATTATCTTTCCGAATTTGTTTTTCTTATTTCCTTTTATAATGCTTTTATTAACTTTTCGAACATTTTTTTATGTTTTTTTAAATTTTTTTAAAACTTTTTTCATTTTTTTTCATAAAGCATTTTTTTCTTCCCACTTTTGGCATCCACGACTTCGTAGCTGAACTCCTTACCTTCTTTTTATCGCCGAAAACCGCGTTTGTTTACCTTTTTTGTATATATATTTTTTTTATTTCGTTTCATAATACTTTTATTAACTTTCTGAACAATCTTTTACGTTTTTTTTTTTTAATTTTTCGAAATATTTAATCCGGAGAGGTGGGGGGGGGGGGTTATAATTCCCTCCCCATTTATGACCCCGTATAACGGGGTCATCGCTTGTCGGTTTTTCGATCCAGATACGAAAAAAAGCTTCCGTTAAAACTTCCCTTTTCTGCGCGAGACCGAGATTGGTAGGACTACAATACCAGTGTTACAAATCTTTATATTATATACGAAGGGATTTTTTTTTCGTAACAAGCGCTGCTTAACTTCACACTTAATAGAAACATAGAACCTTCATAACTCGTTTCACGTATGTAGGTATTATATGAAACATAACTTTTGTTATGAAAGTAAGAGCTGGGCATTCTCAATTTATCCAAAATGATTACATTTCCCTCAGCATATTTGGTAGGGGAGGCGTGGCTAATTAACCGAGATTTTAGACCCTGCAAAATGAAACGTTCCAACAAAGCTTTTGTATCTGTTCCCCTTAATATGCGTTCCTACTGATTTGGTCATTATATTTTGATGCTTCATATTAATTTTAACTTCTGAAAACCAATGCAGATTTGCTTTCAGAATCTAATGCTTTTAGATATTCTAAATTTATTAGAGCCAATAAATTCAATGTTTAGGAATTCTCAATAAGATTGGTATGAAGAAACAGGTAAAAGATATCTTACAAACATGAATCCGCCACAGCGATGTAGAACGATCTATAGTAAACTGGAAATTATTCAAATCGATGAAAAGAACAAACTGGTAAATCTTTCTTGCATATTTTACCTATTTTAAGTCCATAATTGAACATTAATGGTTGCATGACAATTTTTTACGTCAATTCAGAAAGATTTACTTACTATGAAACAGTTCCTCTTTAATAAACACTTGTTCAGAATGTTGAACGTCAGGCAAAATAGATTCAGGCTCATTTTGGCATTCACTATTTCGTTTGACTTTGGAGACGACCATACCTTCTTTGACTAATCTAACTTTGCTACCTAAAAACATTTAAAGAAATAAATTTCCGGTTAAAAAATTATGCTGTTCGCAGCTTCCATTATATAAACGGATTTGTTTTAATTTTTGAACGATTAGCAAAACAGTTTTATTGACAACATCATAAGATTTTTGCAGTAGTTATCATTTATGTCCAACCATAGTATTAGAATAGCATTTGAATATTTAACCCAATTTAACTAACTTGAATTTGCACATACTAGAACTGCCTTTCCGCGGTCAAATTATATGAACATGGTTTAAATAGATCCAAAACCGAGAATTCTAGTGATAAAGTAATGATGTCATGACGAAATTTGTTCAAATTATTTAGAACCAACGCCAAATATGGATTGTAGGCAAATAAAGATATGTCTTTACTTTCATTTGAGGTTGAAGCCTAAAAACAGGCACATAACATATTCTTCTGTTTCTCAACCACCATACAAAATTGGCTTTGCCTACTGAAGGTCGATTAATTAAAGCCAAAATTGCATTCACTCAATTTTTGACACGGATTTATGAAATATTATTTTTATTGGCTCTCTAGCGATTTGTTCTGGTTTAAATAATGGGTATCCCTGCGATGAAAGCTGATATCCTCTAATAAATATTTTGAACTTAGTTTAAAAAAATAGTTCAAATATAAATGGACTCGAGAAAATGGCCGATTATAGCAAAACACTCTGTTGTTTTGTTATTGTTGTATTGACTTAACTACAAACTATGACTCTATTTGTAAATCAACTAAGGTTATCTGCAATTCAATATAATTATTTTTCAATAATATTAGTGTTTTGATAGAATATTCCGCCATCAAGGTAAGTGTTTCTATACTGAGAAAAACAAATTGACATTTGTTCACCAATAATATATGTAGATAGCACCTACAGCATGTTTTGTATGTCCGAAAAATTCCAACTCTCCTAGAAGTAGGAAGTCAACCTAAGCAAGGAAATCCAACTCTTACCTAGACCGATAACATTTCTGGAGTTCCGTGTACTATTTCTTCTTGTTCTAATTTCAACCATTCCCACTGGCACTGGCACCTCAGTTTCAACAGTCTGTTCCGCAGCAACATCAGGGGCTTGGTCAACAATCTAAAAAGTCTATAGTTAAAAACATTATCACATAATAGTAAATTTTATATATAAAATTTGTCTATTGGCGTTATTGGACCATGTTTTATAGACTTTCTATGACTGAAGCATAATAATTGTTCAAATATACAGTTTTTTTTTGAATCAGTTTGTTGACAAACTGCAATACGAACAAAGATGTTATTCATATTTTCAGTACGACGCGACGCAACGGTTGTCTTGTACACTCAACTGGTCTTTGTGAGAATGTGAATAGCTGAAAGAGTAGTTTCAAGAAAAATGGATAGCCAACGCTGGTTCCATTTCGTGGCAGTCCGGATCTCCGGATATAACAATAATAGATTTATACTTTTGGGGGCGGGTAATACAACTAGTATTATAGATATGTTCTATATTGTTGTGGAGGATTCATGTTTTACCTTACAAATGTTTGGGTTTTCTCTCCAATTAGAGCCGCTTGCTCTGGCTCGAAGGTGTAAACAGCACAAGTGCTAGTTAAGTGACCCTAACGAAGCTGAAAAAATCAACTTAAACAGGGAAAATACTCAACGTTTCGTGGAACAAATCTGCCCCCGTTGTCAAGAACGAACAAATCTAAAAAAAGGTTAGTATATACAATAAAACAGTAAAAAGCTGTTGGAGATTGTCAAGCTTTGAACTAACTTTGACAAGAAGACAATTATAATGCCATATCATTTAATTACTGCTTACTGGTCTTTAGTATGATATTGAGGTGTTATTTGGTAAATTAATTTGTTTTTGAAGTTTTATATATCTATAATTTGGTGTTATTCGCTTAGGAAGAATTTAATGATTTTTGTTATGGCTATGGGTTCGCCTCTATCACCTTTATTAAGTAATATTTTTATGGAAAATTTTGTTGAAAACTATCATATACACCTTTTATTTGGTGGCGTGATATAAATGAATTTTTTTTCACTTTATCAATATAACCAACATTTTCTTAACGATTTTATAAATCATATTAACACGAAAGAACCTACAATCCAATTCACTAGAGAAAAAGAAATTAATGAACAACTTTCATTTCTTGACCTTCTTATTAAAAAAGACTTGAATAGTTTGGGTTAGAAACATATACAGAGAAACCTACACACATAAAGAGATATTTAAATTTTAAATCAAATCACCCAATAATGGTTAAAAAGGAGGTCGTAAAGTCTATATGATCGAATGAAAATAATTTGTAATAATCAAAATTTCAACACAGAAAAAGATTTTTTAAGCAATGTATTGATTAAAAATAACTATCCATTGACTTCATTTAAAAAAGCTTTATAGAGTTTGAACAACCAAATATTAGACAAAATCAACATAGACCCAGTATGAACCTCTTTATTCCTTATATTCATGGTTTATCAGACAAAATAAAACGAATAGGTAATAAATTTAACATTCTTAGATCCAAACTAATAAAAACAAAACCACTCAATGAAAATGAAACTACTAAAAATAATATCTATAAAATACCATGTGAATGCAATAGGCGAAAACTGTAGACCATTATCAAAGCGTATAAAAGAACACCAAACTTATATTAAAAATACACAATTCCACAAATCACATATTTGTCAACATGCATTTGATAACAACCACAGAATGCAATGGAACACTTGAAGTATTTTAGCAAAGGAACCTTCATCTAAAAAACGTAAAATTAAAGAAAGTGCTTTAATTTTATTAAATAAAGATGAATGTGTTGCTTGAACTTCTGTTAGTTTTAATAGCAGCTGGTTACCTTTGCTAAAAACTGAAGTTGATAAGGAACCCTTAAAAATCAACTAAAACTTTCAACAATAATCATTAAATTCTTCCTAAGCGAATAACACCAAATTATAGATATAAAACTTCAAAAACAAATTAATTTACCAAATTACACCTCAATATCACACTAAAGACCAGTAACCAGTATTTTAATGGTATATGGCATTATAATTGTCATCTTGTCAAAGTCAGTTTAAAGCGTGATAATCTGCAAGAGCATTTTAGGGTCCATAACACTTTAGCGTCAGACAAATTAAGAAGTTTTTGGTAAAAATAAGAACTTTTTCTATGTTAGAGAGAGTGATTCTTTATAAAAAAGTGCGGACGAAGGATATTTTTTATTAAAAAGTAGTAACATTTCTAACCTAAAAAATATGAAACTTTCGTAACATTCACATCTACCTATACCAAATTTTCGACCTTCGGACCTGCGCATTTGGCAGCAGCCCAGTGTTGTTCTAATATTTCGTTCTTCGCACGCTAACCCAATCTAACCAACACTAAACCAAAGTAACCAAAACCAACCCGAACTAACCAAAACTAACCCAGACTAACCTTAAATTAACCAAAGTAAGGAAATAAGCGCGCAAACAAGCGCGCTACGCGCTTTTGTCTCTTCACTATCTGAAACTAAGCAAAGCCAACCCACACTAACCAATACTAACCCAAACTAACACAAAGTAACCAAAACCAACACAGACTAACCCAAACTAACCAAAACCAACCCAAACAAAACTAACCCAGACTAACCCTAAATTAACCAAAGTAAGGAAATAAGCGCGCAAACAAGCGCGCTTGTCTCTTTACTATCTCAGGCTAAGCAAAACCAACCAAAACTAACCCATACTAACCCAAAGTAACCAAAACCAACCCAGACATACTGTAACGCTCAGTTCCCAAATAAATACAAACCTAATTTACATAAATATACAAGTTTACAATAATCTCCAACTTCACAAAAATCTCCAAGTTTACAATCGGTGGTACAGCCTTTAGTGCAGGAACAATGGCGGCCCCCAGCTTTTAGACAGTGGAGAAGGGTCGTGGTGAGTTATAATGCCTGAGCGCCACGCGGTTAACTTATCGCCATGCCCTGATGCTGGATCTTCAGTGAGATTCGACCAATAACCACGAATTGCTCTCCTCCCTGCTGTAACCTATTGAAAAACTTGGAAGGGGAAACAAAAAGAAATATCACCCCAATTAAACAAAAATAACAAGTGTATATTCCGTATTGGTGACTATACTTTTGAATTAAATAAGAAAAATAATTGCTACAAGAAGAATTTCTTGTATATGTAGCTATGACAATTATATATGTATGCTAAAAATGGAATATTAAAAGTAGCGGTTTAAAGTTAATTAATACTTCATGTTATATCTACGGCGCCCTATGAATACGAAGACGTGATCACGTGTCGTTTACATGCCCTTGATTGGTGCTATCAACCTATACGGTACAAAAATATGATAACTTCTTCCACTTCTACACTCTAAATAACTCTAATCAATAAGCGAGAAGTTAACGTGCTAGTTCAAATTAATGTACTAGATTCATGTAAGTAAAATATTCACCTATTAAATAGTATCCGTACCAGAGGTAAACCTATATGATTACGCGTCGATACGTTATGCTTATATGCGAACAGTTCCAAAAATATTTATATTATACGACGCTGAAAAAAAAAGAGTAAAACACGCGAACAAGACTACGCTGAAATGAATTAATAACACGCCAAAACTATCCGGATTAGCTGGATAATCCAGTATACTATTGAGAATAATTCGTTACTCCCAAATAACTTGAAGGTAACTATATTTTAAGTTAAGTCAAATCATTAATACTTTCATTAAGCAAATTCATCCGAAACTTTAATTTAAGTAGTCCTAAATCACCAATCAAATAAAACACAATAATAAAATGAAATAAAATAAAAGTCCCAATATACACTAAATAATATCCTAAATTAAGACTTATCTGATACGTTATCAAGCCAACAGTGAGTTCATCCAGGATCTAGGTGTTCGTCGAATCACTGGAGCGTCAATGTTGAAAAGACACACTCCGTATGCGTTGAGGCTTGAATCAGACAGCGAGACACGCAGTCAATTGATGGTTACTCCGAAACCACGTGTTGTCAGAGGAGTCTCAGTATGCAGTCTTGAAACCCAGGTAGGAAACCGGATCGTGAGAGGACAATGGAAGGCCCATAACCAATGATCCCAAAATAAAAATCCAAAACCAGAAATCCAAGAATAGAAAACAGGAAAATGAAAAAAACCCCTGAAACAAATAGGGCAAATTAGCACGGTGATCAAGCCAAAATATGAAGGAAACAGGTACGGAACCTCAACAAATAACAGATCAAAACAATATCTGTATCAAATCTATTCAAACAACATACCTTTAGATGTTAAACGGGGTTCAAGTGTGTGGCAGCTCTCGAAAATCAAATCCCCAAACGTGGGTGCAGGTGGTCGAATCTACAAATCTTCCTTCATCTACAATCATCCATCAGACGAGAAACCATCGACGACCACAATCCTGCTCAAGGGCTTCGTTGAATAATCCCCTAACTAGGGCACTGTATATTTCACACTAAATATCAGTATCTCAACGAAAATTCCCAATTTCGAGAGCTCGGCACTGAAACCTACTGGTTCCTTCAAGATCACATAAAGACTAAATTGGCTTGCTCCGAAAATGACGAGGCTAGCAGAATTAACGTCGCGCCGGCCCAACATACTATGTTGCCAGAAGCGTCCCTATTTGTGACAAAGTACTAGAAAGTTATGATGTCATACTACCGGATTCGCCAAAACAAGCGCTAAAGCGACTCATTATCGAAATGATTTAAATCAATTAGAATCTTTTATATGCTTGGTGGGAATATATAACACACGCGTTATGCGGCAGTCTAAAATTACAATCAACACGCGCCACTAATAGCATTATGCCAAATAAGGCATTAACTTGGCAACCGTGTCGACCGTGAAGACCACGCGCTTGTCCAGAAAGCTGTCACTTATACCGCCAAAATTATCCTCCACAGACTATATGAAACATAGAACAATTTCCCTTGCGTGAGTAGAATTTACTCCGAGCTGAAATATTATCGAACTTTAATAATGGAGAGTCCGTGTAATACCGCGTCAATATGCAAGCGTAGAGGGCTAAACATTGATACCATCCAACATAATCAGCAAATTCAAGCGTATGATAGCTAAATCCTACAATAAATGCAACGCGGATTAGAGTGGTTCTCGAATCGATATCGACGGCGGGATCCGATGCGCTTTCCCACCGGTCGTGTAGTCTATGGTTTAAAACCGGAGTGACATGACACACTTCTAACAAACGTCAATGAAATGAAAATATTCCGCAATCACCTAAGCAAAACAATATATTATCAAGTATAAATCAATGAGAAAATTACCACATAATGACCATCAAGTGTACAAAAAGTAAGTTATAATTACAGTGTTAGATATCCCTAAATAACCTTAAAATATAACTCGGCATGCATTATAGTCCAAACTCCAATTACTCGGCTAATCTGTAAACAATCTATCACTGTTGTTTTATTTTAGACACAACCCTCCAAGAAAGCTGAAATATATTCTTGATTCCAAAATACTTCGAATCAGCAATTAAAAACCATAATTAACAAGGCCGAATACAGTGGATGGCGATCAAGGTGTATTATCGAACTGAAATAATGAAACCAAGCCAAATGATTAGAAGAAGGGTTTCTTTCTCCATTTAGAAAGACAGCATAATAGGACAAAACCAAGGGGAAAATACCACTATACAACGAAGCTTTGTGGTTCCAGCTGCAACAATATATCGTGTGTGTAAAGTGAATTCGTTCAAAAGAAAGCATGTGCATTTGATATATTATAAAGACATAAATATGAAATATTTGCTTTAGAATACCTAGTTTAATGTTGGGTTCCATGCTTTTCCAATACTAGTCCCATTGTGGTGATTATCTAATTTTTGTAGTGTATTTTAATAAATAATATGATGTTTGATTATTTTCCCTCCATAAATAGATCAATTTTAGTCGACTATGGTACCACATACGTAAATTTTTATTTTGGTCCTTCGCCATTCCGTCAGGAACCAGGTTTTTGTATAATATGAAATCGTAGCCTGTTACAATACCCAAATTAACCAAAGCCAACCCAAACTACCCCTAAATTAACCAAAGTAAGGAAATAAGCGCTTGTTTTTTCACTGTCTCAAAGTAAACAAAACTAACCCACATTAACCAATACTAACCCAAAGCAACCCAAAATAACCAAACCCAACACAAACTAACCCAAACTAACCGAATCCAACCCAAATAAACCAAAACTAACCCAGATTAACCCTAAATTAACCAAAGTAAGGAAATATCTGAATTAGCACATACGCATGCGTGAAGGCTCAAAATTGGTGTTGGTAGACGCTATTAGCAAGTTCCTGCGCGAACAACAAAATCTGCCGCGGCGCGACAAAAAATAAGACCAACCACCAACATTGAACACAAATATTTAAAAAACAAATGCATGATCGGCAATTTTTATTTTATATATTGACAAATAATTGTGTGCACTAACGATTAGTATATCTCTGACATTTTAATTCGTGTGACGCTAAAGTGATATATCACCGCTTTTTTACTGTTTTATTGTATTTACTAACCATTTTCATTTTTAGATTTGTTAGTTCTTGACAACGGCGGCAGATTTGTTCCTCGAAACGTTGAGTATTTTCCCTGTTTAAGTTGATTTTTTCAGCTTCGTTAGGGTCACTTAACTAGCACTTGTGCTGTTTACACCTTCGAGCCAGAGCAAGCGGCTCTAATTGGAGAGAAAACCCAAACATTTCTAAGGTAAAATAGTATTATATTTGAATAAGCTTCCAAATGACGTACAAGTGATAAGAAATAAATGAATTCTATTTACGATGAGGAGATCAGAACAGTTTTCACTGCATTTCGGTAAAATATTGAGGAATATGCGGATGAAGGGGTGGAGAGAGATTTATTGAATTAATTAATATTACAAATCGTGTAAATATTGTTATTTTAGTTTGGAAGTAAATTTAATCTTGATATTTTGAAAGAAGTGAATTGTATTTGTTATATTATTTTTTGCTTTAATTATTTAAAAGTTTAACAGACATGAAAGTGAACCAGAATGTTGAAATTTTCACATTTGCATAATTTCTCATTCTGAACAACTTGGACCAAATCAAGACTTTTTCACCTATTCATGCCTCGATTAGATGAATAGTTTAATTTAGGGATATTTAGTTCGCTGAACGGGTGTGATGTTGCAGTTATTTTTTGTTCGGTTTAATCTCTCATAAAATTTTTCCCCGCCTTATAATATGCCATAAGGACGAAAAGCCAATTGAAATATATATACAGAGTGTCTCACGGTGGATGGTACAGGGTCATTTTTTATATTTTCCCACTCCCCTTAACTTTTTTGTGCCACTGTGTAGAAAAAAGATGTAAATATAAAAGTTGTAGTGCTGGAGCAGTAGTTCTCAGAAAACATATTTTTGTCTATACAGGGTGTTTTTTAATGCTGTATATTTATCGTCAGGATTCCAAAAATATATAATTTGTCTACATTTGCTTAAGCCATTTCCAAGCTATTTGCCTTTAAAAGTTGACAAAGCATGAATTCAAACCAATCGAAGTAGCCTTGCTCACCATTAAGAGAAACATGAAATGTGTCAAAATAGCCGTGAATGATAGTGACAAAAACAGCTATTATGTCAAATTATTGGCTCTATTTTTTATGAAGGTTCCCTAACTGGCGAGAGATATATTACAATTTTTAAATCAGGAAACAGAGGTTCTCTTGATATGCTTCCAATTCGCCAATATGCTCAAATAATAGGCGGGGAACCGTCCACTGGCCACCGAACAGCCCAGATCTAACGTCTTTAGATGCGTTTTTATGGGGATATTTGAAAACAAAGTTTATGCTCAGAGAAGTGCCATTATTGAAGAGTTCAGGGTGAGAATTTTATACTATATAAATGACCTTAACCAGAACAGTCCGATTTGTATTACCCCCGCAACAAATAAATTAGAAAGCGACTTCCGAGATTGTAACAATAGTGGGCATATTCCACAATAATTGAAATACTGAACACAAAAAAGTTGAAGGGGGTGGGAAAATATAAAAAAATGACCCTGTACCTTAGACGCTTCTGGAAAACCACTTAACGAATCATTCTGAAAATTTGGTAGTTTACATAAACGGATATGCTCTACCTTGCTAAAATATTTTCGACAATGCAGTGTTGCCGCTTCTACTGAAAAGTAGAGGCAACTTTAAAATTTTAAATGGGACGCCCTGTATATTATTGCATATTTGGATTTTTCTGAGAATTCTAGACATATTTCATGAATAATGTCCTATACCTATCTCCAATTGTTTTTGAAATATTGGCAGTTGAAAATCGACCATTTACCAAGTTTGACAGTCTGTAAAATCTAAAAGACTAAAGATAGAGCAAAATGACTAGCATTTTCCTATCTTGGTTTTTCATAAGCTATCTTAGATTTAACTAGAGGTTAATTTAACTGGAATTTCTTAACCTCTGGTTTAATAAAAAATTAGCGTCAGCTCATGAAAAACCAGGAAAGTGCAAACCATTTTGCTCTATCATTAACCGTTCAGATTTTACAGGTTGTCAAACTTGGTAAATGGTCGATTTTCAACTGTCCATATTTCAAAAACAGTTGAAGATGGGTATAGGACATTATTCATGAAATATGTCTAGAATTCTTATAGAAAAATTATAGAAATATGCAATAATATGCAGGACGTTCCATTTAAAATTTTATATTAGCTTCCACTTATCAGTAGAAGTGGCAACACTGCATTGCCGAACATATTTTAGCAAGGTAGAACATATGCGTTGGTAGACCTTAGTAATGTATATCTAAAAAATTGCTTCATGACTATTATCCTTAAAGACTAATTAAACCAATATTTTTAAAACATTATAAATAGTATAGTGCAACAAAATAACTGATAATAAAAAATAATCTTTTACCTCGTCTGTGAAAATATCACCATTTGTTGGATCTTCTCCAGATTCTTTTAAGAGATTCTCTACAGCTTCTTCAGTTTGGTCGTTACCTGGAAAAGTGGCCAAAGGAAATTTCTCCGGATTCAGCACGTGATAATTCACGTTTTTTGTTCTAGGTCTGATTCTTTCTCCTAACAAAAAAATGGTAATAATGTATTGGTGAGCAAATTCCGATATCAAAATATCAAAAAAAAAACACACATCGAATATTAGTATCATCGATTTATAAACCTTTGATGTAGGATAACTGGATATATTCGGTTTATCCTATAGTCCCACATTCACATTCGTGTCTTATAATGAATCCAAATAATTCACATATTTTCGAGCTTTTACAAATTTTTTACCTTAATTCAGAAAGAAAACCCCAACATAGGAAGAAGGTAATTAATCACATGTTTTAAATTACAATTATTTTTTTATTGTAAACATGACAGAGACCAAATGACTACATCGATTCTAAAAGAAAAGTGACACATAATTAAGGGTGATTTAATACTAAATTAGACCTTCATTAAAGATTTCTTTAAAAGATGTAGCAATAAGAACGGCCAAATGAAACACTTATTTTGTTTTATCTCGACGTTTAAGCCATATTTTTTAAACCTTGATTAAGGGTTAATTCTTAATCTGAAGCACTATTTTCAATATGTACAGGGCTTTACTGGCGCTGTTCAGTAAGTCCCAATTAAGATAAGAAAAAAGTATCGATTTGCACCGGTCTTCCAAGACATATTCAAGGTTATTTTTGAATAGTTTGATATTAATCAGTCATTGGGAAATTTCCAAGTTGACAAATTCAACTAGTATCAAAAAGATGCCATTTTACAATTATGCCCACCCTCGTTTTTTGATAAAAATTGTCCACCTTATTGGACAAGCATGATAGTTGTATAAGTTTATTTTTTCTTTTCCGTGTCCATCTGGTGATTTCTAACGTCGTTACTACTACGGATCTCATTCAAGGCAGTATCACAACTTTAGCTAAGGTCGACTTGACATAATCAATTGTGGTAATATAATTAATTGCAACGAAGCTGTGAAAGAAATAAAAAGCATCGTCGAAAAGAGGTTTCCTCCACACCTTTAGGTGTCGAAATGAAATCAGTTTTAACGCAAAATAGAAAATACTAAAGCACTGTTGGCATTCACCGGCACTTCTAGCTCGCTACGAACCCTGCTTTTCCCTAATTGAAATTTCTTATATTTAGCCAACTGTATTCCTTACTTTACCTGTAGAGGACTTGATCTCGGCTGGTTGGGTCCTGGTTACCAAAGTCCTAGTTTTATGCCTGACTCGTCCATCTTCTCCCGTCTCTACAGGCACTCTAGTTTTCTGTGTATGGATCATCTTTGGCCTCGACGGGATTGATGTGTTCTCGTTTTTAACTTTTTTGGAAAGCTTCGATTTGGAGGTTGGTGACTTAGGCAGTAAGAGCGAATCGTTATTTTCTATAGTATTCAAACTATTGTAGATGTCCGATATTGATTCGCTTAGGCTGCAAATGAAGATTATAGTTACCCTAAAGCAAGACTCTGATCTATCTCTCAAAAACCCTTAAAATAATGAAATATTTGAAACAAGGCTTTAAAAGCGGGAAAAAAATTGGAACCAACATTGTTACAGATCAACTTAAAACTAACGTTACAGAATATAATAAACATGATGATCATTTCATAAATTTGACAAATACCCTAATAAGACAAAATATATTACGTTTGTTCTAGCAGCGATTTCAAACGGTTTCAAACCATCCAGAGTTTGCGCATAACGATATAAGCGTCACTTATATCGCTATGCGCAAACTCCGGATGGTTTGAACCCGTTTCAAATCGCTGCTAGAACAAACCTATTATATATTTATGATATTTAGCTGTATTTGGATCAGCAACCTCCGAACGCCAATTCTATACTATTCAAAAAATATGGCATCACATTTAATTTAGAATGTCTGAAGAAACTGCTTTAATTATACTTCAATTTTCTAAGTTTATCGTTTAACTAACTTAAAGAAAAGCCGATTTTCCGATTTTTCAAGAAAACATTTAAATAGATTCAAACTTATTTATTGGCTGGTAGGTGTACCTTACTATGGTACCATTAAAGTGTCAAACTATTAATAACCAAAACAGAAAATGACATTACCTAGTTTTGGGTGAAGAACTAGACCCTTTTCTTGAAGAGGTTCTCCTGGACCTCCTCCTTATTTCTCTATCGTCTTCTGACTCAGGGTTAGCATATTCTTGCTCAACAATTTCCTCATGATTGATTGTATACCTATCTTCTTCGGTTTGATTACTGGCTGATATTAAATCTAACTCATGAGGTTTAAGTTTTCTCCTAAAGTAAATCAGAAAATAGAAATTATTCTGATAAATAATTGATGTTTTTCTATCTTATTTAAAAATTATTGCATTTTAGAGATAGAGTTATTTGTATTTGCCAAAAGGGCAATAACCACAACATAATGATGAAATATCTCAAAGTGAAATTCTATTTACCGTCTCTTATATTTTCGAGGCCCAACTTGTGGTTGTCTCTTCATAGCGGTGTTCATATCACAATGATGGATCAGATGTAATATTAAATCTTGTGACGTAGCAAACATGTCAGAACAAACCGCACAACAGTAAGGAGTCATACTATGGGAATATTTAGGATCGGGCCCTGAATGGTGCGACCTAAAATGAATCATTATTATAGTAAATCACAAACTTCTGCGATTAAGGCCTTGGGTCTGACAGACCCATACCAATTTAAAAGTGCATATTTCTCATACATTCTGTTAACCCACGCAGCTCATATTACAGATACCTTCCTAGACATAATGTCTGTAATCAATAAAATATTCAAGTGTTGAAAGATGACGTTTAGGTCTTTCACCTAAGACATACATTATTGTTAGTAATTCATTGCCATAGCTTGTGTTCTTTGCGCGTGTACTTTAATTTTCGTCGGGATTTTGGTATGACTTCCTTGAAAAACAGGCTTTCTTATATGAAGTAGATACACATGAGGAGGAGTGCATAGATTTAGAAAACCTTTTTAAGGCATTTTTGTAATTTGTATACAATTAAATTGCTTTGGATGTTTAATACTAAATTTTAATTATTCTACAAAAAAAAATAGTTTAATTTTCAGTATGGGACAAACCAGAAATACACATGTCCCATAGATCCGGGGCATCTATTACAGTAATTTTTAAATGCGATTTAGCGTAGGGTTGAGACCATTATATGAAATATAGAAAATATACACCCTTGCAAGAAATAAAATCGGGCAAAGTCTCGGTGGTGTTTAATCTTCAATAACCTTTTTTACACTTAAACCAATTTTAAAGAAATTAACTTGAAACATGCTTTCATCGGCCATTCGTCGTTGTTTTGGCTATTGGTCGTATCTCATTTATTTTTCAAAATTGAGTTAGGTTGCTCAGTAGATAACTAAAATTGCTTACTTTATATGCTGGTAAGATTATTGGTAATAATAAATTACTAATGGAATAAAACATAAATGTTGAAATGTCGTATTTAATATTATGACATTTGATATTTTGGCTATAAGTCGTATCTCACTAATTTTGCAATCGCGTTTCAGTGGCTCTTTGATTTTTTTTGTATGTATATTGTATATATTTAATATATTATGCTGTCTTAATTAGTTTATTAACTGGAGCCGTGCTGAGTCGAGAAGATCGCATTATTTCCATTCGAAGAAAGACTAAAAATCGCCAATGTGTCTGAATAAGCGGTATCTATTATTGTTTTTAACGATATCATTAGCCCGGTTATTTTTAGGAAGAAAACACTATGAAGAAAACACACTGGTTGCCTGAAAATTGAAGCCGATAGCACTAAAAAATATTCTGTACGGATTTATATTGTAGTGTTATTAATTATTGTTCGACCATTTAAATTTTAATTATCTGGATATTGATTGCTAATGCTTATTAATTGTTGTGAATATTTCCGAGATACACCTACGCTTGGAAATACATTTTCTTTTTTTCGCTAATTACAATATTTATGATACAATTAAACTTCCGTACACTCAAATAAAAATCAGGTTATCCATGGACTAAACAAAACAAGTAGTGCGTTGCTATGGCAGCCAAGGAGTATCTTTAGGTACTGTCATTTTTGGCGCCTAAGTTTGTTGTTTAAAATAAATCCCAATGTTTCAAAAAATACCACCTGCATTGTGAAGAAGGTAAGTCCAGTTTATTTCAAAATGTATTATCTATGCACTAAAATCACTTGAGAAATTCTAAGGATTTAAAAATAACATTGAAAAAGCACCAAACTTAACGGATTTTAATGAAATAGATCGGTTGTGGTCCCGATATTTATTTTTTCTACGAGTGACCGCAAAGAAGCTACGTTGCGCACACTTTTGCATATGCAAAGTAGCACTTTCCCGTACACTTATAAAATCACACTTGATAAAAGTTCGGATAAGCTTTAAGTGGGGGGAAACTACTTTGCACACATGTTAGGAACAATGTTTTTCTACTAGTGAAATAACTATATATTTTTTTCTTAATTTTTATTGGCATCAAAAACATCAATTTATAACTACCTATATATTATTATTAACTACATTAATATTAAATGTGCAGTTGGTCGCATTTTTTAAATTTATTGCAGATCGTGAAGGTAAAAATGTCGTACTGTTATGTTGTATAGTTATTTCACTCGTAGAAAAAATGTTGTTCCTAACACGTGCGCAAAGTAGTTTTCTCGCGCTTAAAGCTTATCCGAACTCCGCTTCGCGTCATTCGTCTAACTGCTTTCGCGTGCGGGAAAATATAACTTTGCGCACTTATTAGGAAAACTACTATTTTTTACTATTTTTAGACAATGGAAAGCGATAGCGATGACAATTTACCCTTATCACTATATATATCAAAATTAAGGAAGCCGGTGACCCAAGAATTGTCGCAACCAGTCCCCAATCAACATTGCTTGGCTTTTAACTGCCTTGTGGAAGTGTTCAGCAGCTGCCATCTTTGCTTAATTCTCCTGTGTTACGACCACTTTTTAGAAGAAGTTACCTCGTGTGCGTTACATGAAAAATCCGATAAAAGTAGCTTTTCCGATATATTATCACCTGTCATTTCATCTACACAATGTTTGATAATGGACAGAACTCCAGAAGAATATAGCCTTGAAGGGAACACACAATAAGAAATATAACTAATAAAAAGAAGCTTGCAAGTAAGTTAAGAATAGAAGGAAAAGAATACACAAGTTATTATACGAATAAGAAGATTCCAGCTAGAACTTTAAAGGAACATGGAATTTGTAACGCTCTGCAGTGTAGAAAAATTGGAAAATGTTGCGATGAGTTCAATAGACTGGATAGAGAAAATATTTTTAAAGCATATTGGAGTTTATCATCAACTCGGTTAAAAAGGGAGTACATTACTCGATAAAGCTCACGTTCTAAAACTAAACAGAAGACAAAAGGAAGCCAACATTCTAGAAGAAAAAAATCTTTTAAGTACTTTTTGCCTTTCAAAGGTGTGGCAAAAAAAGTTTGCCAGAAGTTTTTTTTGCATACACTATCAATTTCAGAAAAAGTGGTCATTACGTCAAACAAAAAAGTGAGAGAAACAGGTGTTCTGGAAAAAGATAATGGAAGAGGCCGATCCAGTTGTCAGAAATTGCGAGACGCAAAAATATATAAAGATGTAAAACTTCATATTGAGAGGTTCCCTAGAGAAGAATCCCGCTATTGTAGAAAATCTTCTAAACGAGAATACCTCCACGTAGATTTGTCATTATCTATAATGTACGATATGTACAAGAACGAGATAGAAGGACGAGAAGTTGCTAGTTATAGCACCTACTATAAGATTTTTAAATCATTTAATTTGTCATTTAATCGACCCAAAAAAGACCAGTGTACACGGTGATCATTTATAATGTCCCCCCCCCTCTTAACTTTTTTGTTTTTCGCATTAGACAAAAATGTTAAATACAAAAGTTGTGCATAATAATGTAAGCTATTTGCAGAATACATTTTTATATATACAAGGTGTTGCAGAAATGAGTAACAGGTTAAAGTTATATATTTTTAAATGAAACGCCTTGTATATTGTTAATTTTTTGGGATCTCCTAAGAATTCTGAATATTTCTTCTATAACATATCCTATACCTAAATGTAATAGTTTTCGACTTATTCGCATTTTAAATAGCCGTCTCGTATTGGAGTTGCCTAATTCACGGCCACCTAAGAACTGGAATCTAGACTATTTATTTTTGAATGTAACCGCTTAATTAAAATGCGAATATGTCGAAAACTATTACACTTAGGTATAGGACATGTTATAGAAAAAATATTCAGGATTTTTAGGAGATTCTAATACATTAATAATATACAGGGTATTTCATTTAAAAAGATATAATTTTAACCTGCCACTAATTTCTGCAACACCTTGTATATATATAAATGTATTATGCAAATAGCTTACATTATTTTGCACAACTTTTGTATTTAACGTTTTTGTCTAATGCGAAAAACAAAAAAGTTAAGAGGGGAGGACATTATAAATGATCACCGTGTACAAGCTTACATTACAGAGAGTCCGAAGATAGTGAAAAAGAAAAGCTGCAAGAACGATTTACTACTCACATAAAAGAAAAAGAAAAAATTAGAGATATAAAAGATAAATGCAAAAATGACTCACGAAATAATCCAAAAGTAATAAGTGCTGTTTTCGACTTGCAGCAAGTAATATATTTACCCATATCTAATAATTCCAAGGTATTCTATAAGAATAGACTAAGTAACTACAACTTTACAATTTACAATTTGGGCACAAAAGGCTGTAACTGTTTTGTCTGGCATGAAGCTGAAAGTAAGAGAGGTTCCTCGGAAATATCCACGGCACTGTATTTATTTTTACTAGAAAATGACAAAAGTGGCATTCAGACTGTGAATCTTTTTTGTGATGGCTGTGCAGGTCAGGCGAAAAATACCATTATGGTACTATACTTTATTGCAAAAAGCACTTATATAGACGAGATATTCTTAAGATTTTTCGAACCATATCATGGTTCTGCCCACAGTGCGATATCTTTTGCCTTAAAAAAATGTGGAGAAATTTTCACGGCGTCTCAACTCACACCCACAATTCGCCTCGCAAGAAGGAAACACCCTTACAATGTGAACCAGCTTAAGTATTTTGACTTTAAAGATTTTAAGAAATTATCACAGGAGATTAGATTATTAAACATAAGGACTGATGACCAAAAAGAAAAAGTTAATTGGACAAAAATAAAAGAAGTGAAAATATCAAAACAAAATTTACAGAAAGTTTACTTTAAAAGTTGCCATAATACCAACACATACAGATCTTTAACTTTAAAAAGAAATATCTGTTTGCCAAATATCGCCTTAACATCTCTCAATACTAGTCCAAATAAAATATCTGCAGAAAAATATAGGGACTTAAATTCATTTTGTACATCAGACATGCCGGTTATAAGAAAATTAGAATACAAATTATTTTTTCACAATTTGCCTTATCAAAACCAATAATTATTGATTTTAATATTCATATTATTATATTCAATTATATTTTCTTCTGTTATAATGTTGATTAAATATTTTTTATTGTTGTTAATTACTAATAAATGTTGAAATAAATGTATTTAAATTTCTAAATATAATGCTTCTTTTCTGCCTGTGAGTCGTAATTAATAATATGCTGATTTATTTTTTGGCTAATGGTCGTAACTCCAATAAACTTGTAAAAAAACGTCTTTAACATCAAACCACACAAACTGCAATGTATATAGCTCTCAGATGGATCAAAATTCAACAGAAAATTAATGGGAACAAACCAACCTACTTAAATATTTATCAGTAATAAAGTGTTTAATTCTACGAAAAATCTTTGTGTGGGTCTCCTGGATATTATTGTAAATTTGAGATACGACCAATAGCCAAAACAACGACGATATATTTGAAAAAAAAATTGTTCTAATCGTAAGAACAAAACTAGTTGCTTTTTTTTAAATATTTGACATTTTAATGTTCAGGATAGCAAATGTTGCCAATTTCACGGAGCTGATAGACGCTAGGACGGTACCTACAGTTGGCCATCGAACCAAAGCCACAACCCTCCGATCGCGTATCTTTTTAGTTTCTTGGGTTGCCACCGACTCATCTGTGTGCGACCATAGATAGGCTCGTGCACCAGTAACAAATAAAAATACACTGCGTATCATATATAAATTTCGACTCTTATAGATTTTATTAAATTATAATAAATTCAATAATGTAGGTGTTGGGGAAACACCCCAACAAGTGTATTAACTTGTCATTTTTCACCGTATAGTTTGGTGATAACACCCTGTATGTATGTAGTATGAATGAGCCATAATCAACCCACGAATAGATTTATTTAACCCCAAGTAAACGGAAATTTGTGCATTTCAAGCAGCATATTTCAGTTCTTCAGTACGATCCCTTAGTCCGAACCTAGTTTGTGGGTAAAATAGAGTCCGTCATATGCTATGATTCAAATAAAGCGAAATGACATAGCAACTTTTCACTCGTAAAGGCAATCGTTCTTAATCGTTTTCAATCAATATATTTGTGTCTCCTTCAGTATTGTGCAAATAATAATGTGTCAAATAAAGAAACAAAACAGTTTCTACCCTTTGAATCTCAAATGAAATGGCCTTTGCGACACCCCCCAACTTTCATTTGGTTTTGCCGCCAGGCGGCCAGCTAGAAGCTAGAAGAAATTAGTTTAGTCAGTGCTTAGAAAACCTCAGCTGTGATGCGTCGGTCTTGTCACCGCTCCGCATGATTTTAGCGCCAAAAAACATCTAGGCCTGTTTAAGGCAACTAATTAGTGTTTCGCTCATTTTGTTAGTTATTTTTGTGTACTAGATCAGTCCAGTCACCGCTCTCTAGCCTCTAAAAGTTCAGTCCAAGCGTTCACTCGAATAGCAGTAAAACTTGCTGTTCTCCCTCTAGCCAAAGGTCAAATTCCTTTTGGGCCAATTTCTCTTCTTGTATGCACAGATATTTGTAGAATATCTAGTGTACCTCAGTACTCTTTGATCACACTTGGACAAAGACCTCATTTGGGCGTTTTTAACGCAATTCTAAGACAATACCGAATCGTAGCGTCTCTTTTGAAGAAGTAACACTATACGATGGCGTTTGCAAATATGCAGTAGAGAAAATTTATGCCAATCCCAGCTGATAGAATCCAATGGTTAAAATTAAATAGGCTACTAACCCCTGGGTACGATAATAGAAAATCGGAAATCAAGGTATTTGTAGAGTGAAAGGAAGTTGAAATTTTAAAGACAAAATTTTTCATTTTAAATTTACAAATCAAGACTTTTTAGTAGATATTAATAATTAAGAAACATGTTGTAATATTAGTTGTGTGTGAAAGGATGAATGCTTGAAATTAATATAGAATTTAGTGTATAAATTGTATATATTATTTACATCAATTGCAAATGCATAGTTACATTATTTAAGGATTTAATAGCTAACATACCTACCTGGTTTCAATTCACATAATTTATGTTTAAAACTCCGCCATCCTATTTTAATACAGTTCACTACTTTAATTGCTTGTAGTTAATTAGACTGTTAATTGCTACCCTCACCTTTGTGGTCAAAATAAGTTAAGAAAATTAATTACTTTGTATCGACCATTGTGCATATTTTACTTAAATTATTATTTTATATATGATTACAAAGTTCTTAAAAATTAAATTGTTAAAATTCCTGAATTGGACAGTTTGAATGTTATATCGTTTGGCGATGCCTCAACGGAAGATATCTAGTTGCACATACCTTATATGCTCTCTGAGGACTACTCTTTGGTTGAATGCCCTGGGACATACCGCACAAGCATATGGTTTTTCACCAGTATGGATCCTTTCGTGCTTTCGTAAAGTTCCACCATCTGCAAACGCCTTCCAGCAGAAGCGACAACCATATGGCCTCTCACCTAGAAGATACAATGTTACATTAGAACACTACTTATTTCAATTCAAGACAAAAATGTAATTGTCAATATGCTCTATACTGCCGTGGCGGCCTCATCTTTTGATGACCTTTTACGTCACTTGAGTCTATTATAATAGATACGATAGTTTCAGACCAGATTCCAGGATACAAATACTACCGGCACAACAATTTATTAACCGTATCCAAGCAAAAATTCCTAAAAAAGACTTTACGTTTCATAGGTAAATCTGCCCCAGTTTTAGAAACAATAGATCTAAAAATAAAAATTTTAAGTATTAAAATATAACGCTCGGAATAGTAAAGTTGTTTAAATCTGTCAAGTTTGCAATTTGATAAAGCGGGTTAACTGTAATTAATAAAATTAGTGTCTTTGGTTTAAGACCCATTTAGGTGCGCTTAGGTAAGTAACTAATGTTAGGTTATTGTTATAGATTTATAATTATTATTCTGCATAATGGGCATGCAATGACATTGGTAAATTCAGGCGGAAACGCACATCAAATACTAATTTCTTAGAAGTGTGCAAGAGCTCGAAAGGCGAGTAGGGCTATTTAGCTTAAGTGATATGTCATAATATCTCACATGTCCAAATAATTTTTTTTTTAAATATAAATGTTGAAAAAATTTGGGATGTATAAAGCATTTTGTCACCAGTGCCGATTTTTCGAGTGTCAAATTCAGACTTACTAGTTATCATGACACCACAGATTTTAGTTATGTAAATTGTTTAAATGAACAGAGTTGTAGGAAGGTTGCAAAACAAGTGGAAGACGAAAACTTTACTACTGAAACAATCCTCAATGAAGAGGAGGAAAGGGCTCTTGTATCTTGCCAGAAAACTATAGAAGCTCCTATGAAGTATTTAGCATGTTTAAAGAACGGAAATAACGTCAAAGGTATAAACAAAATTGCTTGCTTATTTTTCGCACCTACAAAGTAGATTGTGTTAGTCCTTCCTCCATATTGATGAAGTATTCGATGATTAAAGCAACCCATCAGTTATATAAGAAAATAAATATATCAAAATAGAGTTCGTCGCATTTTGGAAAAGTAAGCCCACAAATTATAAGCCTAATAATAAAAAAAATAATAAGTCACGATTATTAACAAGTTTTTGAAAGAAGCACCTGATCAGGCTGTATTGATGATAAAAACTATATTGATAATCAACTTTTCCAGGGCTTGCAGGTGTGATGAATTGATATAGTTGCTCATGCGAACGTGCAAAACAAGAGGACTTACATGTATGTAAAAATACCAGACACCAAGACCAATTTTATCATCGTATGGAACCGATTTCCGGTAAATGTAGTTGAATCAGGTAAAAATACAGAACGCACAAAAAGTTGGTCGTGTTAAAAAAAAGCAAATATACTGGAAAATGCATTGTCTCAGATTTCCTTCAAAACTGCTACCCATTTGGGAGTTGAAAAGGCAGAGTTGTACATCGACCATTGCTTAAGATCCTCAGCAATACATCTAGCAGATGCTAGAGCTAGTATGATCACCTTGAAACGTCATAGGGTATGGAATTTGCAAGCGTTGTCCAAGGCTATCTTGAACATTCGATTAACAAATTACAAATACAAATCATTTATTTCCATAGACATAATTTACAATGTATTGGAATCGTTTACTAAAAATACAAGGAATTACGAGAATAAGTCCAAAAATCAACATAGACACAATGTATTGGAATCGCCAATTTAAAAATATAATGTGCTAATCTCCATTAGCCATTTCTTGCCGCCCGGTATAATTATCCTCCAACGAAAATAAACTTAATAATTTCAAACAAGTGGCGTGGCCACTGGTGCCTGCGGCACGCGCGAGGCCCTTCGGGCCTCGTTTGTGTGAGCTTTGGTCACACATTATTGCCACGCTCCTATCCGTACCGTGGCCTATAATTAGAAAACCCTTATAATTAGAGTTACCAATCGCTAGTCTAATTTTGCCGTGATAAATTTCTAATTGGTTGCCATGGTAACCAGTCGGTCAACGTCAATCGTTTTTTTTTTTTAATCTTTACCTAAATACCAAATATCAAATCTCTAAGTCGTACAATTGACGAATTATGACGATTTTTTACTTTTTTTTGGTTACCATAGCAACCAATTTTTTAGTATCAAATTAGGCTTCATAAACAATCCTAAGTACCATACTATATCTTTTATTAGTGATATACATATTATTAATTGGTTGCCATGGTAACCGACTTGTCAACGTCAATCGATACATTTTTTTTATCTTTACCTAAATACCAAATATCAAGTCTCTAAGTCGTACGATTGACGAATTATGTCGATTTTTTACTTTTTTTGGTTACTATAGCAATCAATTTTTTAGTATCAAATTAGGCTTCATAAACAATACTAAGTACCATACTATATCTTTTACTATTGATATACATATTATTAATTGGTTGCCATGGTAACCGACTTGCCAACGTCAATTGTTATTTTTTTTTAATTTGACTTTTCTTTTGGCCTTAATAGGAACTTTATTTTTTCTGCAGAAGGTTTTCCGATATTCCAAAAATTTTGTTTTTATAACCTTAATTTTTATATTTTTTAAGTACCCTGTATAACTTATCTTTAATTTAGAATTGTTAAAATTGGTTTTTTTCCAAGCATAAAATCAAAAATAAAAAAGTTTCCCATTTGGTAACCAAATCTGAGCAGACCCTGTATAACACATTTCTTTCTGATAGCTATATTATTTTTCGGTTGCCATTGTAACCAATTCTAGTCAGCACAAATCTTCATCACACATATCCACATACCAAAGATCAAGTCTTCAAATCGTATAATTATTAAAGAAAATATATAAATTTAATTTTTTTCTTAGTTGCCATAACAACCAATTTTTCAAGAATATCTAATTTTTTTATTCAACCCTGTAGTATATGGGCATTTTAAATAAAATAAATTGAGCGAGTCTGCTAGTACTCGAGACTGATGTGTAAACATATCCTATAACGACATCGGTTGTCAAAAAATCACAACAGCACGTTGTGTTCCCAAGCGGTCACCCATCCAAGTACTAACTTAACTTCAGTGAGCGGACGAGAAGTGGTAGTTTCAAGTATTCAACGTGCTATGGCTGTTCCCTATACATTTTAGCTTGTTCATAGAATAAAAACAAACACATTCACATTTATAATATTAGGATTCTAATACTTATTAGCAGCTTCGGAGTGGATTAATTCAATTCACAAGTTCGACACGAAAATCTAATGCCACCAGGAATAACATCAGCATATGGACACAGCTTATTTACCGGCAGACATCCTTTGATTTGGAAAAGTCAATAACCAACTATTGCAAATTTTAGAAGAGGGCTATGACAATATTGTTTTATACGTGTGGGCATCTGAATAATACTTTTGACAGTTCGTTAAATTTCAAATAATAATATGCTTTTTATCGTCTAAAATCCGTTTAAAAACGATTTTAAATTGCAAAATTGTATAAAAATCCGAAAATTCGGACTTTTTTTAGACCAATAGCCGTGGCTTCGGACGAATTTGTCGTGGATTTTGAAGCGAAAATTCATTTTAAATTCAACCGTCCATTAAAAATAAGCTGTGCTATGGATCCAAATACACTGCGAATATAATAATTAAAAAATAGTACTTTGACGGTTCGTTTAACTTAAAATATACTTTTTATCGTCTAATGATCTTAAATGGAAAAATTGTATATAATACCGCCCTAGCGGCTACAATTAGTTTGTGCATTTCTGTCCCATTTGCCGAGATTTACCCTCATAGCGCCGCGTAAGATGTTTACACTTCAATAACTATTTTTTTTATTCACCCCTGTAGTATATGGGCATCTTAAATAATTAATAATTATTCGAAGAAAAAACCCACAATTTTTTTATTAAAAAAAAATGTTTCCGCGATAGGATTCGAACCTGTACTCGAAAAATAATCAAAATACTTACGTTAAATGTGGTAGTATAATTGACAAAAATCCTTCATAAGTCAAAAACGGCAACAATTAGAGCAAAAGTGCAAAGGAACTAAAACACGTGTCTTACCGAATACTTTCATTTGACATCAAAAAATAGAAAAGTTGGTCCTTGTTTACATGGACAAAAATGCAAAAAAACGGTTTTTACACCCTGTATATTAACCGATCGTAACCAAAATCAATAGGTTCCGAGGGTTTGTGGACCTCTACCTCTATGCCAAATTTCAAGTCGCTATCTTCAAAATTGCGACCTGTAAACGATCCCATCACATACATACACACACACATACAGACAAAAAAATCAAATTTTTTTTTCGATTACAAATCGATTGGTATAAGTTTCAGAGCGATCCGACGCACCGTTACGAAGTTTTTGTCCCGATTGGTCTCGCCCTATAGAAAGCCCTATATTATAGATAAGGGCTTTCTAACAAGTGGCGTGGCCACTCGTGCCTTCGGCACGCGCGAGGCCCTTCGGGCCTCGTTTGTGTGACCTTCGGTCACACATTATTGCCACGCTCCTATTCGTACCGTGGCCTATAATTAGAAAGCTCTTATAATTAGAGTTACCAATCGCTAGTCTAATTTTACCGTGATAATTTTCTAATTGGTTGCCATGATAACCGACTTGTCAACGTCAATCGTTAAATTTTTTTATCTTTACCTAAATACCAAATATCAAATCTCTAAGTCGTACGATTGACGAATTATGACGATTTTCTAGTTTTTTCGGTTACCATAGCAACCAATTTTTTAGTATCAAATTGGGCTTCATAAACAATCCTAAGTACCATACCATATCTTTTATTCGTGATATACATATTATTAATTGGTTGCTATGGTAACCATGTTGTCAACGAAAAATGCCAACATTTTTTCACCTCTACTTATAAATTGGCATCGAAAAAAAGAAAAGTTGGTCCTTGTTTACACGGACAAAAATGCCAAAAAAACGGTAACTTGTCCTGTTTTCACACCCTGTATATTGACAGATCGT
>MU188976.1:9009-39060 GCA_016904865.1 Pissodes strobi | reverse complement strand
ATCATTAGAATATTTTTTTAAATTTGTGCTGGAACTAAAAATTAAATTTCATTTTTCGATGGCCGTTTTGTTTTGCGGCAAATTTGATTCTTGATTGAAAATCGGGACATTTGGCGTCCAGCTATAGGTCTTGGCAGAACATATTAAAATGGAAAATGGACCCAAAAATCAACCCTAATCACAGATAACAACAGACACCGACAGGTCGCGACAGATCAGGCCAGGCCGCGACAGATCAGGCCAGGCCGCGCCTTTGAAGTTACCGACTTGCGGCGGATCGGGCGCGCAAACACGGATCTTTCCGGGCGACCTCGGACGGCACCATTCCCACGGCGTGTTGGCGCGAGCTGGCGCGGCCCGGCCTGCGATATCACGGGCCGTGGGAAGCCACCATTATACGGATCTGACCGGCCGGAATACTATAGGAATTTAAATTTATTAGGACCACAATATTTCTATTTGTTATCGGAACTCTTTTGTCCCTTGAGGTTGATGGTACAGGACATATACTGTCCAGCCTTTTTCCAGGAGTTTCAGATTCCTCTTCATTTGGAGTACCTAAAGTTGTTGATAAATCAAATGCATCGTTGCCGGACAAAGTAATTTTAATTTTTCCAGCATTTTCGGAAACAGTGGGATCATTACTTTCTTTAGAGAGATATGCATAGTGTGAAATTGCGTGGCCTTTGGGACTCAAATGGCAAATTCCCGTGGATCGGAAGGCAGGGTCACGCCTCACATGTGACCGTTTGAAATACTAGAATTCGCTGAAACGAATATGTCACACTGTTGTTTGCCAAGTCACACGAGTCAGTTTTACAGCCCCTAGACCGAGCTTTCTTTAAAGCACTGAACTCCTATTCCTATTCCTACTCCGCATGCTATCGTTTGACACTAACTTTAGGTTTAACCAGAGGTTAAATTTAACCAGAATTTCTTAACCTCTGGTTAAATATAAAGTTAGTGTCAAACGATAGTTTATGAAAAACCAAGATAGGAAAGTGCAAACCATTTTGCTCTATCTTTAGCCGTTTAGATTTCACAGGCTGTCAAACTTAGTAAATGGTCGATTTTCAACTGTCAATATTTCAAAAACAGTTGGAGATAGGTATAGGACATTATTCATGAAATATGTCTAGAATTCTCCGCAAAAACCAAATATGCAATAATATACAGGGGGTTCCATTTAATAAAAAAATATTTTTTCTGGCACTCTAATTTGGAACACCCTGTATATCTACATTTTATGTCAGAATATGCGCGATCGAAAAACAAAATCGACGGGTTCGAGCGATTTTTAAAAAAAATTGTGGTTTGCGAGATAATGAATTTGTTCCATATTGCTTAGTGTGAGTTTCCATTGTGCTAGTGCGCTGAGCACTCTTGCCAGTGTTGCCATTCGTAGCGACTTGTCGCGAAAATAGCGACTTTTTGATTACTGTGAGACGTAGCGGCGATTTACAAAAACAAGCCTATTTGTAGCGACTTTTTCGAATTTTGAATTAGGTTAGGAAGTTTTGTTAATCATTGTTTTGCGATTTCGAATTATCGTATTTATCTTGATATTCAAATTATAATTGGGAACCGGTAGCCACTGTCATGACTGCTCTATCGGCTCGGCTCGGATTAGTTCGCATCAGTTGTGGTCCGGGACTTTCCCGAAATCGATCGTACTGGTCAAAACCTTTTGTTTTTATTCCATGTTCCATAATTTGTGTGTTCGTCTGCCTAAACGCAATTTAGTGCATTTACCTTCTGCTATTGGCAGTATACTTTATACCAACTGCTAATCAATCTTTAACTAATACATGATAATCAAAACACTACAATGATTGGTTTTGTATTTTGTCCAACGTTTTTCTTATTGGGTAGTGACTAATTAAATTAGTTTTTGATGTGTTGTGTGTTATGTTGTTAGTTTTAGTGAAAACACTATTTTGTTTTTCCTACGTTTTTATTAACTATTTTTCCCTTCCAATTTTATGCAGTAAAATAAAAAAATCCTATTCTGTAAAAAGCACAACACGTGTGTTTTTTTTTTTTTTTTTAGTATATTACGCCTCTGTCTGCGTCAGAAGAAAGTAGCGACAAAGTAGCGACTTTTCACACCAGGTTGTAGCGATTTTTGGCTTTGCCGCTCTGGCAACACTGACTCTTGCACTGTCTTGGTCCATGTTGTTTTTCGTTATTGGTTTACGTGTCGTCTTTTGGTTCCTAGGATGTCGTTGGATATGTCCTCGTTGTTGTTGGATTCTTGATGCCGGTTAGTGAAGGAGCGAGTGTTGTTTGATTTTGCGATTTTAAGCAGACAAGAGAATAACTGTAGACACCTAGGCGAGGCTGATCGCTTTGGATTATGCAGATTTCTCCGCAAGTCCAAAACGATCACCCCAGGAAAGAACTGCACGTGATACGCAGGATGTTACCCCCTGACTCTACTTCTACGCATGGAGCCCATACGGCGAGCTACCCCGTGCAGTCCCTTAATGCCTGTACACCCCCGTTTTTAGGCGGGAACCCGGCCTAGGGCATCAGCGATGCTCTCGTCTCCAGCTGTTTTTGAATCATTCTAGTCTTGTTAGTGAAATGTGTGATTTAGTATATTTTGAAAAATTTTGAAAAAATTTGATTTAAAATTTTGAAAAAATTTTTGAGTTTGAGATTTTTGATTTTTCGAAAAAGAACGAACCTTTTAGAAATTTTGAAAATTTTGAGTTTTTGAAAATTTTGAAAGTTTTTGGAAATTTTAAATTTTGAAGATAGAATGATATTGATATTATTTTTTTGGGTTTTTTCATTTTTTCTTTGTGTAATGTGAATGTGATTTAGTGCTCTGGTGGGAGTAGTAAGCTTTTATGTACTGTTCTGTTTGGATGTGCTACTCTGCTGAATAGTGTTCGTATGATTGGGTTTGTGTGGTTGCGAACTTGTTCTAAGAATATTGTGTGTTTGCCTGCCAGATATGTGTTTATTGTGTCTACTTTGAGGTCGTTGTGAATGTCTGCATTGCGAACGTACCAAGGTGCGTTCACAATTTGTCTAAGTGTTTTGTTTTGGAATGTTTGAAGTTTTTTTCTTGTTTGTTTTGCATGCATGTGTATACACTATGGCTCCATATAGAATTTTGGGCTTTATTATCTGATTATAGAGTATTAGTTTGTTCTTTAGTGACATTTTACTATTTCTGTTAATTAATGGATAGAAAGCTTGTTTGGCTGCAATGCCTTCGTTTACTGTTGCTTGAATGTGCTTTTGAAAAGTGAGTTTGCTATCTAGGGTTACCCCTAGATATTTAAGAGAGTTTGACCATCTTATTACTGAGTTTTCGAGATTTAAATTTGGAATAGGTTTATTACGTTTAGTTGTTATGAGCAAGGCCTGTGTTTTTTCTTCATTAATTTTAATATTCCAAGTTTCTGCCCATTCGTATATGGAGTCTAAGTGTTGTTGTATGTGATTTTTGAGTCTTGTGTGATTGTTGTTTGTTGAGAATATGCATGTGTCGTCTGCGTATATGGAGAGTTTAGTGTTTGGGTGTCTAGGTATGTCTGTTGTGTATAGTGAGTATAGCGTAGGCGACAGAGGAGAGCCTTGGGGGACTCCTGCCTCTATGCGCCTTGTGGTGGATAGTGCTGTGTTTATTTGTGTAGTGAAGGATCTGTGTTTGAGGAATGAGGCTATGAGTTGAGTTAGTGGAGGTGGAAGATTGTGTAGTCTGTCTAGTTTGTGTATGAGTCCCTCATGTCATACTTTGTCAAAGGCTTTTTCGACGTCAAGGACTACAACTCCGGTCGATGCCCGTCTTTGCAGTCCTCTAGTCGCCTCCTCAACAAGCCTGGCAAGTTGGAGCTCGGTGTTGTGTTGTTTTCTGAACCCAAACTGTTCGTCTGGGATCAGATTGTTTTGTGATATGTGTGAGTTTAATCTCTCCAACATAACCTTCTCCGTCAGCTTGCTCAGCGATGAGAGCAAGCTGATAGGTCGCCAGTTTTGAGGAAAGATCAAGTTTTTGTGAGGTTTAGGGATTAGTATTATTTTTGCTTTTTTCCAAGATTTTGGAAAGTGTTTTAGTGAAAGTATTGTGTTTATTATGTAAGTGAATTTGAGTATGGCTGTTTGTGGTAAGTTTTTTAGTGCTCTGTTTGGTATGTTGTCGTAGCCGGGTGCTTTTTTCTGGTTTAATTTGCGCAATTTCTGCGGTGTTTGTTGGTCGTGTTTCGTCGTCTTGGTGTTCGTTTTCGTAAGTTAGTATTTCTCTGTAGTTTCTCTCTATGGTTGCCTCGTGATCTATATCCTGGGCCCCATCGCCTAAGGTGAATTGCGATTCCAGCGAGTCTGCGAAGGCCTCAGCCTTCTTTTCGCTGGAATACACCATTCCTCTCAGTCCATGGATGTTAGGATATGTCACTTTGTTGCGACCTTGCATCGTTTTGGCGATTTTCCATAGAGAGTTGTTTTGTGGGTTGACTGTTGTGATGTATTCTGTCCATGCGTTGTTTTTGTGAGTTTTTATGTCTGTTTTGATTGTATTCGTGAGTCTGTTTGCTAGTGTGTTTAAGTCTAGATTGTTTGTTAGTTTGGCTCGTCGTTTTAGCCTGTTTCGGAGCCTTATGTTGTCTTTTATGTTTTGTGGAAGCGAGTATGGGTTGTTTTGATTTGTGTGTACTGTTTTTGTGGCTGCGTTTATGGCTGCTTGTATCTCCTCAGTGAACCTAGCAACTTCGTTGTCTAGTTCCGCTTTGGAGGCGATGTATGGTAAGTTGTGCATGTTTTGTGTTAAGTGTTCTTTGAATATGTTCCAGTGTATGAATTGTTGTATGTTTGCTTGTTTGTGTTCGTGTATGTTGTTTATTGTGATGGCAATCGGAGAATGATCTGATGAGGATAAATCCTCCAGATTGTCAATCACAACATTGTGTGCGATGTTTTGAGTGAGTACTGTGTCTAGTATATCTGAGCGTTCGTGATGGAAGTGTGTGGGTTCAAGTGGTGCTTGTACTGTGAAGTGCAGTTCTTGCGAAGCTCTTAGCAATGCAGTGCCACCTGCATTGGTGGCCCTGCATCCCCAAGATCTATGTTTGCAGTTAAAATCTCCTGCTGCAAGAACTGGCAGTGTGTAGTTGAAGAGTTTTGTGGTTTCGTCTAGTGGTAAGTTGTGTTGTGGTGGTTTGTATACTGAATGAATGACAATGTCTCCGTCAGTTAGACTGACTTTGATGCTTGTCACCTCCAGTATGTCTGACTGTGGTGGTTGTATTGCGTCATGTGTAATGTTGTTTTTTACAAAAATGGCAGTGCCGCCCCCCATACGCTGTGCCCTGTCATTTCTGTAGATTGTGTAGTTTTTGATGTGTAATCTTGTTTGTGGGCGTAAGAATGTTTCCTGTACGAGTGCAATGTCTATGTTATTTTCAGTCAGGTAGTCAGCAAACTCGTGTCTTTTGGGGTAAAGAGAGTTCGCGTTCCAACTGACTAAAAATAGGTGCTTAGGTTTATTATTAGCCATTGAGATTAGCAAATAGTCTCAATGTTGGATTTTTATTTATAATTTCTGAAATTTTATTCAGTTTTGTTACTATGTCTTGTTCAGACATAGTAAGAAGAGCAATTAATCCGTTTGCTTGCGGCATTGCACTCGTTTGGGAGTTTGTGTTTATGTTTTTGTTTGAGGGTGTTGTTTGTGTAGGTTTTGGAGCTTGTTGTTGTGGTTGTTGTTGTTGTTGTTGTTGTTGTTGTTGTGGTGGTTTAGTGACTTGTGCAAATGTTATGTTTGTGTTCACTGGCCGTGTTTGTGGTAGAGGTTTCTTGAAGTTAGGGTTTTTGGTGCATTGTGAGTAATTAGCTGGGTGTTCCCCCCCGCAGTTGCAACACTTGGCTGGGGTATCGGTGGTTTTAGTGCACTCTTTATAAAAGTGCGGACCTGCGCACCTATGGCACACAGGTTTGGCGTAGCAGTTTGAGATGGTGTGCCCAAACTGCTGGCATTTGTGACATTGGGTTTGAATTTTGTTAATGCTTCCTCTCTGAAGCTCTACACTGACTGGCATGTAATTGATCCTGTCTTCTTCCAGAATTTTGATATCGGATTGAGGAAGAAGTACTTAATTTGTTCCATATTTTAGCCCATCACTGTATATACGCTACTATTGATACTATACTATACCTACACGCTGATGAATTTAATTTTTATACAATGATTAATTATCAATTTTTTTAACGCGATCTTTAAAGAACTGTAACTAACATCTCGGGCAAAGTTAAAAGTTACGACGCGGTCAAAGATTCACTTTGGACGCGGCACTAGGTATTTATCATTGACCCCTCGTAGAGAGGATAATACTTCCATGGGTATGCCTATCCATCATTGACAGGTAAGGTAGGCAGTAATGATTGTTTTGTTTCAAGTACAGTATCAGATAAAAACCTTACATATCAATATGTTATTGTTTACAATTCAAAAAACTAGTATTTAGGAAATGGATTTGAATTGGATCAAGCTCTGAAATCGTTGAGGCAATATCTCATAAACCTTCCTTCCCTTTTCGCGTTAATGGATCCGTCCAAAACCAAAATACTACTTTTAAAGGTGATTTTTATTCAATTAGTCATATATAAGCTTTATATACAAGTCGAAATATATATATTATTATTCATAATATATGATATTTGTATAGCCTCCCGTAAATAAGCAAGTAAAGAAATTTGTACATTAATGCTATTGAAATGTGAAGGACCGCCATATTTAAATGGCTGTGTGTAAAGCCTCCCGGCAAAAATTGCAATTTGCAACGCTCGCATGAACATATAATTATGTACCATGGGTAATAATGCTATAAAAATTATTCTATAAGGGAAGACGAATATTTTTATAGCATTATTTTAACTATCAGAGTATTAAAATTCTTGCAAATTTAGGTTAAATTATACGTTTACATACAAATACCATGTGCCGCTAAATAGGACATTTTTGGTCGGCTACTACACACGTTTCTAGCGCCAATCAAATTGAAGCGGGAAACACCCGTGACTGCTTTGGGCCAATCACAATACACGATTTTGAATTCCCTCTTCGTTTTCGTGTGAACGACGATTTTTGTATACAATCGTCGGGTGTACAGTGCTGTCAGTGGTGAAATAAAAAATATGTATTTACTTTGAATATTTCCGGAAATTTATATAGACAGGACTAAACTACCGATTACAATAATTTCGTAAGTGTACATTTATATTTTGTATGGTATTTTAGCAGGTAGTTATGTGAGAAAATTGATGAAAACCCACTACGATCAGTTTTTATTTTCGCCTGTTTACAATGGGCTCTTCCTAATCCCGCACTTTTGTTTAAGCCATGTTTTTCGTTATTATGCAATTATGCCTGGTATTTGTACAAGCCTTTCGTATCAATATCGGCAATTCGAAGGCTTTCGTCTCCAAATTTACAAACTATATCAATCGCAACTAAAATTCAATACCTTTACCTGATCCCGAGAGTATCAACCTTCCATCCTCCTTGCATTTTCAGAGTTCTTTCTAACGTTTAAAATGTATATATAAATGGGTTTACCTATAATTGTAAGTAATGGTCCAATTTTGTCAGAAATTATATGTTGATATAGTAAAATACTATTGTTATTGGCGGGAAACACCTTACTAGCGTTTCAAGGTCAAGGAAGTCTGAGTTTCGCCATTCAGAAATCATTGCTCCCAAATCCCGCCATTTTCTCTGTCGAAGTTTGTTTAAGTTTGATTATTTTTCGGTATGTTTAATATCTAATGCTGCCTAAAATCGTTAACGGTAAATACGCTACGAACTCTAACTTAATTTTTTGCTTTTTGACGTAATTCTGAATCTATGTTCAGTTTTTTTTAGCCTATTACCATTACCTAGGCACCTATAATAGATAGGCACCTAGGTACCCTACCCTACCTACTACTAGACTAGACTACTACCCAGTTTGCTATTTAAAAAAAGTGAAGGATGTATGACTTTAAGGGAAAAGTCTGAATTATATGTATAGAATCTCAATTTATCAAAAAAAAATATATTCATTAACAAAAACTATTATTTTTTTAAATCCTTTATTTAGCATAAATTGTTAGTACAGTCACAGAAAATATAGTTACATATTTTCTGTGGTACAGTAAACTATAACTATTAAGAAATAATTTGAAAACAAATTCAAATTAATTTATTTCTTGAAAGATTACAAAATGTAATGTAAGGTCGTTTTATTTATAGCTTAAAGTAAACATTAAAATATATTAAACTAGGTAGGACTATAACTAACATTAATACATAAATAGATGAGACAATAATAATATGACAGTTTAAAATATAGGTAATAATTACAAATGACAGATTTAAACCATGTGACGTAATGAGTTGTCAATACCAATAATTAATAAGAAAACTAAAAATAAAAAACAATACAACAAGTTAGCAGTAACGGCAGCTAAAACCAAAGGGGCCTTGATTTTTTGAGTGTTTAATAAACTCATTTGCTGAATAAAACGGATGTTGTATAAAAAATTGTTGTTTTATTTCTAAATTTTTCACACTTTTAGCTCTCTCACCTCACCTGGCAGTGCATTGAAAACAGTAACACACATGCAGTATGGACTGTCCCCCATACAACTTGGTCTTATGTTTGGGCACTGCAATGTCTTTCTCATTTCCCTGTCGTCCATATGCCAGTCTTTATTGGTATTGAACAGATGCTGGTTTTTGTGTGCGAAACAGCACATTTTATACAGATAAAGGGAATAAACCGTCATTATTATTCACAATGTTTAAAACAGTGGGGCACAATGTTCTAAGTATGGTACTTTACAGATGGTTCTAACTATTCTTTTTTGTATCACAAAAATTCTTTCTATGGTTGGTTTATGGGAGCCCCAAAAAATTATACCATATGACAGACGGGAGTGCACATATGCATAATAAAATATAACAGATTCACTGCTGATCACATCCCTTAAATTGTATATAGCAAAATTTGCTGGTGAAATCTTTCTACAAACTTCATTTCCATGACTCTGCCAGTCGAGATTTCAATTTATAATGAGCCCCAAAAATTTAGTTACATCTGATTGCTGAATGTTAATGTCATTAATACTTAATGCTAAATTATTTCTTTCTTTATTTTGAAAGTGGATAAAGCTCGTTTTGGCAGAGTTTAGTGATAGAAGTTTGTTGTCACACCATTCTTGCATTTTTTGAGTTGCGGAGTTTGCCAGATTCAAAGCTATCTCTTCAGTGCTGTTTGACACCACACATGACTTGTCATCAGCAAACAAAATCACCTCCAAGAGCAGTTTTTAGGTCATTGCAGTATGATATAAAGAAGAGTGGAGACAAGAGGGACCCTTGAGGACCTCCTGTCTGCAGACTTGTGAAACTCAACATATGAGGATAGTTTACTCTATTACCCTTGGGTCCCCAAACCTCAACTGACTGGGGTCTAGCATCAAGAAACGAATCCAAGGGGAAATCACCCTGCCACAAATTCCCAAAGACTCAAAGACCTCTCCCAAACCCTCATGATTGATCATATTGAAAGCCTTGCTCGGTTCAAAGTATAATCCAAATGTGGATTTTCTTGAATCCAGTGCTTCGGCTATTGCATTTATATGGTTGAACAAAGCAGTCCCTGTGGATTTATTGTTTAGAAAACCATGCTGTGTGTCACTGAAAAAGAAGTTATTTAGGTACCCGAGAAGTCTGTCATAAAAAGCTGAAAGTCAAAGTCAGATATCTTTATTTAAGAAAATACATCAAGAAAGGCATTATGTATTTAACAAACAGTGTCAAAAAAAAATAATAAAAATGTAAAACATATTAAGACATGTCCTAAGTTAATTAAAAAAAGGAAAAACTATAACACTTACAACAGATTAAAATTGTTACATCTCACAGTAGTCACAGTTAAAATAACAGCCACTACACTGTGCATAGCAAGATTACTGAGACATATTAAAATTCTCAAAGAGAAACATCAACACCGATCAAGCCCGGTGCGACAAAACTCGGCAACGGTATAATGCTCAACTTCTGCTATGAACTCCGATAGCTCCTCTTAAACATACTCACCCTCCACTCAAGTCTGACATCAGCAGGGATTCGGTTATAATATTTTATACATTCATGTGCAGGGCATCGCTCAGATAAAGTCAGTCTGTGGAATGGAATGTTGTAGTTAGTTAAAGGATCTAGTATTGTGTTCTTGAATTGGCAAATATTTAGTAAAAAGGTGTTTGTTTCTAGATGTCTCAAATATTTTTGAGAAAACAGATGGTACTGCAACGAGTCTGTAATTGTTTATGTCACCTCGGGTTCCTTTTTTGTGTAATGGACTCTGGTTTTTTTAGTAACATGGGAAAATTACCCTCCTGGAATGATTGATCTATTAAAATACACAGGGGGAAACATACCGCATGTGAAACTTTTTTGATTATGTTACATGGCTCTTCATCAATGTCAGCCGATTTTTTTTTGTATACTCTATTAATAATATTAATAATCTCACCCATATCAATTGGCTCAAGTTCAAACTTATTGATGTTAACGGTGCTGCGAGGCTTGGGTTTAATATTCTTATCAGGCTGTTTATTGATACTAGGAATTTCACAGAAATGCCTGTTGAAAACCTCACACAGCTCCCCAGTATTAGTGATAGTTTTATTTCCATCTGTAAGTTCAATAACATGTTCTGTCCTATTTTTGCCTGTTTCTTTCTTTATAATGTGCCATACACATTTACTCTTGTTTTATGCTCTGGATATTTCGGCATCATATATTTATTTTTTGTTGTTTTTTAGTTGTGTTCTGTATTCTTTCAATTTCTTTCTATATTTCGTCTTGACATCCTTGCTGCCTGTATGCTTCCATAGCCAATGTAGAGACTCTGTTTCTTCCGAAAGTTCTTGCCACCTTTTATGTTTATATTTATTGTTACTACTAATATTTGTTTTTAATGGAAAAGCAAGGTCAAAACAATGCATAAATATCCTAAAAAATACGAAAACATGTGATTCATTGTAGTGTACAGGGTGATCCCCTATAATGTCGCCCCCCTATAACTTTTTTATTTTAGGTGTCCCAAAAAAAATAAAAGTATGGTTATGTAGGTACTGCAAAATACTTTTTTTCTGCCTATAAAAAATATTGGAAAAATGATCAGTATACAGGGAAAACCAAAAAGTTAATTTTTTTTTCAATGGATATATGAATTTATTTTTTGATTCCTTGTAAAATTCTAAGCATATTTTATATGTATATGATGTTATACCTCTAAAGTTAGTAGTTTCAGAGCTATAAATAGTTGAAAATCGGTACTTTGGCTACTTTTCACCTTGGTAGCAAGAAGATCATTAGAGATGGAGTAAAATAAATTTCACATTCCTATCTTAACTTTTCAAGAGCTACCTGACGGTACTAACTGGCAGGCGGTACCATAGGTACCAAATCTGGTACCTCGGTAGATACCATAAGTTAGCACCATCAGATTGCTCTTGGAAAGTTAAGATAGGAATGTGAAATTAATTTTACTCCATCTCTAATGATCTCCTTGCTACCAAGGTGAAAAGTAGCAAAAGTACCGATTTTCAACTGTTTATACCTGTGAAACTACTAACTCTAGAGGTATAACATACATAAAATATGCTTAGAATTTTACGAGGAATCGAAAAATAAATTCATATATAGGGTGTTAAATTGAAAAAAAAAATTAACTTTTTGTTTTTCTCTGTATACTGATCATTTTTCCAATATCTTTTCTACGCAGAAAAAAAGTTTTTTCAGTACCTACATAACCATACTTTTAATTTTTTTGAGACACTTAAAATAAAAAAGTTAAAAGGGGGCGACATTATAGGGGATCACCCTGTACATTAATATGTCAGAGCAACTTTCATTGCTTAGTAGATTATTAAAATATTGAATGTTTTCTGTAGAAAATGGCCTGTAAGTTTTTTGTTTTTTATTGACCTCTACTTTTGGTCCTTCATAATATATTCTCAGTTCAAGGCCTTCATGATCTGACAATGGGGAAGTGAAAATAGTTATGTCGGACTTTGTATCAAAATTAATAAAAAAATTGTCTATTACTGTGGCTGTTGTGTGGCAATACCTGGTGGGTAAGACTACCAGAGGTATGAAATTGTATGACAAAAAAAACATCTAGAAAACAGTCCCTATACCTTGTCCGTGTACTGCTACTTTGACTTATATCTATGTTGAAGTCACCTGAAACTATAACATTATTACATGTTTTAACTACACTTTCTAACAAAATTTCTAGATTTAAAAGAAAAGTGGTATTAAGATAAAAAAAATGACATACCAACTAAAAGCTTTTTACTTTGTAAACTCTTACTATTTATATGTGTAAATATTTAAAAATCTCACACAGAAAACAAATAAATAAATACAAAACATATTCAGTATAAAATATTTTCTCCAAAACTTAAAATACATTAAAGGAAATTGTATTCGCTATGTGCGTTACACGACGCGACATCTGGTGGTACAAAATGTGGCGAATTTCTTAGATACGCAACACGTCAAGTACATGGGAAACAATTGAAAGTTTTACTGAAATTACTTTAGAATGGAATGAATGAAGACGATGTCAACATGACCATTTCTTAAAACATGATTATATAGGTTGGCTTAGCATGGCTCAGTTGGTTGTTGTATGTATAGATGTTGCCAAGTGTAATTTCTATTTAGTTCTAAAATATAACAGCCTCGTGTTGAATATGTTTCAAAAGTACTGTGGGACGAAAACTTCTTATAAATAATGATTCTTAATTGCTTTGTTTAATAAAATAACAATAATTCGAATATATGATTTACTAGAATTAGATGTTACACTAGAAGGGGGGCGCTTTTAATAATAAGTCATATAAACTAATTCATTTAGTTTATTGAAATAGATACAAATTTAAAAGATCATTTGGATTGGTTTAAGAGAGTATCACGCGTAGTGCGTTTGTTTTGTTACTTTGACTTAATTTTGATTTTGTGATGGGCGGGGTTGGTCAAGCGCGTAGCGCGCTCACCTCAACGCGCTTTGGTTAGTGTGGGCTGCTTTTGGTTAGTCTTGGTTATATTGGGTTAGTTTGGGTTAGTTTTTGTTGATTTGGGTTAGTTTTGGTTAGTATGGGTTAGTTTTGGTTAGGCTCTGTTGGTTTTGCTTAGATTGGAATAGCGAAGAGACAAGCGCGCTTTGGTTATTTATGGCTAGCCTGGGTTAGTTTTGGTTAGTCTTGGTTAGTTTGTATTAGTCTGGGTTGGTTTTGGTTAGTTTGGGTTAGTGCTTGTTAGGTTGAGTTAGTGTTGCTTATTTTGGGTTAGCAGTGGTTGATTTTCAAACACGCAAACTTTTATTGATTTTAATTATAGATTGGGTGACTCAATTGTTCAATTGTCACTAGATGTTCTACCTTCAAGGATCTTGGTGTAATATATGACACAAAGCTCACTTTTGCTCCCCATATAGACTATATTTGCAACAGTGCAACAAAGATGCTTGGCTTTATCATATGCAATTCCAAGGACTTCTCTAGCAAACAACCGATGAAAACACTTTTCACCAGCTATATAAGATCCAAACTCAAATATGGAGCAATTATTTTCAACCCAGTTTATGCCCGATATGTGGCTCAATTGGAGAACATTCAGAGAAAATTTTTAAAGTTTCTTGCCTTTAAGTGTGATGGAATGTATCCACCCAGAGGCAGCGATCAGCTTCTTCTTTTGCAGAGATTCCAGGTCCCATCTTTGTTGAACCGCAGAAATTTTTTATTAACGCAATTTATCAGCAAAATCTGTACAGCTTACATCGATTGCTCCGATTTACTAACGCAAATTCAATTTCACGTGCCATCTCGAATTACCAGAAATCCTTCCACGTTTTTCTTGGCAACTCCAAACACAAACTTTTTACTTAAAGCACCAATCTATAGAGGAATTCTCCTGTTTAATACATCGTGTGGCGACATTGATATTTTCGGACTTTCACCAGCGCAGATCACCAATAAACTCAGAAATAAATTTCTAATTTAATGTGTGAAAATATGTATATGTGTAAGTTATTTTGTAGTATTGTTATTTATAATTTAGTGTTAACTTTTTGTAATTAATTGTCTTGTAAATGGAAGTTCTTTTTCTGTTAGACAATAAAGCTTATTATTATTATTATTATTATTTACTGACAAGTGTGCGTAGCGCGCTGGTCTTCTAAAACTATTTCATTTTATAACAAATACACTTGATCTAGGGCATTTACTGGGAAATGAACAAATTGAGTCGATAGTGTACCGTAAGTAAACTTTTATTACTTATACCTATATACATGTATGGCAAACAGCCAATGTTAGTTTTGCTTAGTATGGGTTACTTTTGGTCAATCTTGGTTACTTTACGTTAGTCTGGAATAGTCTTGGTTAGCTTGGGTTAGTTTGCATTAGTCTGAATTAGTTTTGTTTAGTTTGGGTTAGTTAACAGACAAATGGGAGCTTATTTGGTTAGTCTGAGGCATATAAGGAACAAGCGCGCGGTGTGCGCTTGTTTAGTTACTTTCACAAGTTATTCTACTTTATGAAATATGTTCTTGGACTTGGCAATTTGCTTACTTGAACATCAAGAAGGTTAGCCAAGTCTGACAACATTGCAAGTAAATTGTCATCATTAACGTCATATTGGGAGAGTTTTCGCATTTAAATGTCACTAAACAGCCTCATTTCTGAAAATTCTTTTTCAATTTTTGATGTCAAAAGTGCTTCATCCGCAAATTGTTTTGCATTAATGTGTTCCATTTGATGTAATCGTTCCATTGAATCCAAAAAAATCTATAAAATCGACAGTGCTTGTTTGTATGACACCAGACCCTTTTCGATGTATTCCGCGTGTATATTTGTATAGTAGCTGAATAAAGTTCCAAATTTCTCCGACTCGGGCGCACGATCGTTCGTCATTTCTCCCACTACCCTAACGCACAGAGCGAATACAATAAGATTAAAATATCAGTCAAAAAAACACAGAAAAAACAAATGAATAAACACAAAACATATTCAGTATATAAAAAACAATACCCAATTAGCAAACCATTCATTCAACAGGCCACAACTCTTGAGCATATATGACTTCAAACTTCTCTTAAAGCTAGGCAGCAAATTGCAGTTTTTTATGTTTTCTGGTAGTTTATTAAAATCATCGAGTTCTTTATGAAAAATTAAATTCATTGTCGATGTTTTGTCCCTTCGTTTTATAATAAAATCGTTTTGGTGCCTAGTATTATAATTATGGACTTCACTGTTACAACTCAACTTGTTAACAAGATACCATGGGTGCATATCCAATTTTAATCTTAAAAATTAAAATCAAATCATTATATTTAATATACTGCAATACCGGTAACCACCACAAGACCTTTAGCATTGACTGAGTTGGTGTATATTTGCTGCAACAGCAATTATACTATGAGTATCATCACACCAGTTTTTCCATTCATCAAGTACATATTGGATTGCTGTTTCACAACTATGCCGCGCTCTAGGATTGCATTTGTGTAATAAGATTACTATTGTCCACAAATTCTAGCAACTGCATGTAAACAACTTTTTCCAATATTTTTTCTATTGTCGTTAAAGTATTTATTGGTCGAAAATTGACTGCTTCAAAAATATTATTTTTTTCTTTTGAATGGGTATAATGGTGGATATCTTAAGCTGATCCAGAAATGACCCCCGCTCAAGCAAACAATTAATTAGATTAATCAAGGGATTCTCAATGGATTCATAAATATTCTTTATCAATTCAACATTAATATCGTCAGGACTATTTTGTAGGCAAAGAAAATACAACACTCCCTAGAAAAGTCGAGTGTATTAGTTTAAAGTTTGAAAAGGTGTCAGCATTAATTCTATCGTTTTCAATTGTTATGCTGTAAGCTATACTATTGTCAATATCCCCTATTGTATGATTTATACTATCTATATAATAATGGTTCAGACTATTAGACAACAAAGAACTATCTCTAACAATTTCACCATTAATGTGAATTTCATTTATTTTTTGTGATTTTCTACTAGTTGGCGTTACTTGGCCTAGAGCGGACCACATGTGTGATGGATTATTTTTGCATTGGTCAACCCTAGTCTCGACCTCTGATTTCAAAAAAAATCATTTCTAATTTCAAAAAAAATGTAAATGATAATAAAATATATAACTCTAAAAACAAAAGTAAAACCATCTGGAATATCTTAAACTCAGAAACAGATAACAGAAAAAGTAAAAGTAACATTACTCTAAAATCTGAATCAGGAGAACTAATTGAAAACTCTCAATATATTGCCAATATTTTTAGTGCTCAATATAAACTACCAATTTTAAACTCGCAACCACCAAATCCTCAATTTAATTTTAAACAAACGCCCACAATTTTCCTGCATCCTGTTGATGCAAACGAAGTATTCAACATCATAATGGATTTACCTAACAAGTTCTCCTTAGATCTAGATGAAATTCCTATATGCATCTTGAAGCATGCTGCTTTATCGATCAAAGATCCTTTGGCGCATATAATCAATGAAGGTCTGGTTGCGGGACTTTTTCCTGATAGACTAAAAATAGCAAAGCTTATCCCTGTGTATAAGAAGTGGGACAAACAAGCTAGTGGCAATTATCGCCCTATTTCTTTGTTGCCCTCTGTGGCGAAGGTCTTTGAGAGGGTTTTGTATGTCAGATTGCTCGACTTCCTAAATCAGCATGAGGTTCTGAATGACCACCAATTTGGTTTCAGGCCATCTCTCTCGACCGAGCTAGCAATCTACCACGCATTAAAATTTATTTATGAGAGTCTGGATGGAAGGAGTAAGGTTGCGGGGTTGTGTTTTGACTTCTCCAAGGCCTTCGACACCATTAATCACAATATCTTGTTTGAAAAACAAAACAAGTACGGCATCAGGGGTACTTGTGCCAATCTAATAAGGTCATATCTCGGGGACAGGTCGCAAACAGTTTGTATCACGAAAGATGGGAAAGACTTTTACTCGGGAACAGTTAAACTGAATCAGGGAGTACCACAGGGCTCCATTCTGGGACCACTTCTATTCATTGTCTATGTCAATGATCTGCAGGGGTTCAATGGGGGCTTGGTTTGCCAATATGCGGATGACACGCCTGTTCTGTTGGCAAGTCATTCCTCCGTCTCTCTATCTGATTCTAGCTCAAACGCAATGGCCACAATGTCCCAGTGGTGTAATCAAAACTCACTTAAATTAAATATCAATAAAACCAATCTTCTCGTTTTTAATAAGAATGTAAATAATCTTGAATCACTACTTGTTAGATTTGAAGGCAAATCCGTGCCCATCTCTGAATCGGTGCGCTTTCTTGGGGTGACCATAGATCAAAGCCTGGGTTGGGAGAACCACATCAACACCCTGAATTCGGGACTGGCTAGTGCCTGTGGATTGATTAGGAGGATAAAAATTGTGGTACCTCTGGAAAGTCTACGTGTATACTACCTTGCTCATGTGCAATCGCGTATAAATTATGGAATTTGCTTTTGGGGCTCATCAAAGGATGCCTACAAAATCTTTAGAGCACAGAAGAGGATCGTGCGCTGCATGCTGGGCAAGCACCCTAGAACATCGTGCCGGGATCTCTTCCTTGATCTGGATATAATGACAGCTCCCTCACTTTATTTTCTCTCGTTGGTCATGCTGGTAAAGAGAAATCCCGCCCTCTTCATTAGAAACCGTGACCTGTATGCTGGGGACATGGAGATTGCTACTCGCGGCCGGGAGAGTCTCTGTATACCTCGTCACGAGTCATCCTTCTATGAGAAGAGTCCACACTACATGGCCATTAGTGCCTACCATATCCTGCCACCAGAAATTAAAGATGTTACACAGATTAAAACCTTTAAGAAAGTGGTAACACAGTTTGTGAAGTCCAAACGCTATTATTCCTTTAGATTCACGGATTAAAATGATCATACTTTAGTACTCGTTGTATAACATTCCAATTTTAAATCAATTTTACTCTACTATTATATAGATATCCTGTTATTTTACTGTTTCTGCATTCACTGTCGCAAACCTAAGATGTAATTATTATTTAAAAACTGTATTATTTTGTTTTAAATGTTGTTTTACATGTGTGACGTTGCTTTGTCATTTGATTATGATTTTGATGGCAATAAATGAAGTTATTATTATTATTATTATAAATATCTAACCTTCTCCTGTCTGATAACCCCAACCCCAGACAGCATGACTTTCGTCTGTCTTACTTGATTTGAATTGCTTATAGCTTTCATCTCTATTTTTTACTGCTTCTTGATTCATTCACGGCTTAAAACGAGAATGGATTTTAATGTTCTTTAAAGGGGTATCTAGAGGAAGCAAAATAGCAAAATATTCTGTATAGGATAGTCACACTTGATGTTATGTCACAGATACCAAACTTCCAGGCGACAGAAGTTAAAGTCGGTAGGGTGACCAGATGTCTGCACAAAAGCGGGATAACTAAGACAAAAAAGTCTGATTTTTGGTAACACACATTTTAAAATATATATACAGTGTGTCCAAAAAAATTGCAACATATGGGAAACTTTTTTATTATTGGTTTCTCAGAAAATTTTATTCTTGATAAAAGTTGGTGCTTGCCCTAAAACAGTAAATGAGTATTTCAAATTTTCCGTACTGCTTTTAGTGCAGGCGCAAATGTCATTTTTCCGAAATAGCGTCAAGAGTAAAGTCCCTTAATTTATAAAGATACAGCAAAATCTTATAAGGAAAAGGTCTTCCAAATTAAAAAAGTAATCTAAATATGAAATTTGAGTTAAGTACATCAACTTTTAATATTTATCTTTTTTTTTCGATTTTTTCTTAAACGTTACGCCACTGGAGAATATTTTGTTCTTTTGTTATTAGTATACTTGCCAAGTAACTTCAAAATTTATTTAAGATAGAAATTAATTACATAGTTGCATAATGTTGCAGTTTTTCCAGAGATAATAAATAGCCAGTTTAGGTATCAGTGTGTTGCAAACACATTTAAACACTTTTGATTCAAACATTTTTCTACTCAAAATCATGAATAGACCTAACTCTTCATTTTATGTAAAACAACTAATAATTTATTTATCTTTTGCACCCGATGAGTAAAATATGCCCAAGTATCCTAAAAAGCCATATAATAGTATATTATTTTATATGGAGGAAAAGTGATACTTTTCATGGCGCCCTCGTGTTTAACAGCCGAACGGAGTGAGACTGTTAATAGAGAGCAAGCCATGAAAAGTAACTTTTCCTCCAAATAAAATATGCTTTTTTTCTTCAAATGTCCACAAATTAATGCAAAAACATCTCTTTTTTATAGTAATAATAATAATTAATATTAAAGATAAGTGGGTTCGCAAGGCGGCTTAGACCGGTGTCAATGAATAGGCACAGGTTGTTGCTATAGTAATGTAACATAAAGCTGTCAGTGGACACTGTCAACAATAATTATTTTTTTTTAAATTGCGTCTCCGATTGCGTTTTAATTCCGTATTGATAAGCAGTTATTGAGTAAGTTCGATTAAATAATAACCAATTTGTTCCTAAATTAGTGATTTTTAGAAATGCAGTGCACAAATTGAGTGATAAATACAAATTTTAGTTTAATAATTCTTGAGTTGTTGACGCTTGTTTTGTTGTTTGTTTGTATCTATGTTGCTATGGTAACACTTTTCACTCCGCCGCCGAAAAAGTGAAAAGTAAAGCTCCGGCGGAGGAAAAATTAAACTTCACGGCCGCCTACACAGTCGAGTAATGACGGATTTACGGACGTTTGAAGAAAAAATATTTTGTCTTGAAGAGTAGACAAGGTATTTGGAATAAAAACAAATAAATAGCAATAATTTTACTTCGCTCTGACATATGAATTTAATTATTATTGAGTCAGTCATTCCAATTGTATTTTGTAATAATTATTGTGGACAATTATATTGGACCAAAATTGTTTAAATGTGTTTGCAACACACTGATACCTAAACTGGCTTTTTATCTCTGTAAAAACTGAAACATTATGCAACTATGTAACTAATGTCCACTAGGTGCTTGGCAAATATACTAATAACAGAAGAACAAAGTATTCACGTTTGAGAAAAAAATCGAGTTAAAAAAGGGAAATTAAAAATTGATGTACTTAACTCAAATTTCATATTTAGATTACTATTTTAATTCGATAAGATTTTGCTGTATCTTTATAAATTCAGGTACTTTACTGTTGACCCGATTCCGGAAAAATGACATTTGGGACCGCACTAAAAGCAGTACGTCAAATTTGAAATACTCGTTTACAGTTTTAGGGCAAGCACCAACTAACCCATATGTTGCATACTTTTTTGGACACTGTATATTAATAATTTAAACAAATTTTGCGTTTGGTACAGAACAGCATCGCACATAAAAAATGTTAAATATTAACATTAACTTAAAACTAAAATAATTTTAACTATTCTAAAACCAGATAATTTCCACTTAATTGCAAATTATGTATATACTTATACTTATCGGAAGAACCAGTATGCTTTAAAATGTTAGGGTTATCCGTCAAATAATTATAAAATTCCTCACAGGACATTTTAACATTATTAGGGTCTTTATTGATTCCATGCAAAAACGGTTTCGATCTTTTGTCCATTGCACTGAAAATGGATATCAAAAATCCCTTTTCGCTTAGGGCCTACTTAAATGACTTCTCCATTTTAATGGTAGGTATAAATTGCTCGGAGAGTCTTCGATTTAATTCAAATTCAAATTGTTTATTGTCCAACAGGAAAATCCCAATTACAAGATAATCTAAAAGATTTATAAATAAAATACAAATACATTTATGAGCACTTTAACAGATAAAAGCACACTTATAGTAATTAAAACTCGTAAACAAGTAATAATAAGCACAGCAAATAAAATCACAAGCAAACCAAAAATCTATAAAATTTAAATAGGAACCTATTCTTGGTTTAAAAATATTCTCAGAGTTACCAAAGAGATCAACACCAAAAATATTTATCTGCTTGAACCATCTACATGCCCTATATAAAGGAGCTTTATTACCCAAATTAGTCAAACTGACTGGAGGATAAAACAGGTGATGTCTCCTGGTGTTGGCAGGAGGTGCGCAGAAAGGTAACTGGCTTAAAAGTGCAGAACAACACTTTATTATTGCACAGCCTGTATAAAAGCGTCCGACTAGATAAAACAGTGTTGAGCTTTAGTGATAAATAATTGAATCTCTCCAATGCTCAATACCTCTCTCTGGGTAAACCCCATCAACTTTAAAGGAGAGGTATTTCAAAAACCTACGCTGTACAAACTTGAACCTATTAACATAAACATTGTATATGGGAAACCACAGCACAGAGCCATACAATAACTTAGACCTAACCAGAGAATCATACATTACAGTCAAACTTGATATGTTTTCAAACTGCGAACGCGATCTCACCAGAAACCCAAGGGGCCAGTGACCTGAGTTATGTGTTTCTTATCTACTTCAATGCCCAAATCTCTTACCGAACTGCAGTCAAGCAGCTGGGAGCCATTGAGAGTAATAGAGTATAAGGAAACAGGATCTCTTGATTAAGCATGGAAATAGTAATCTTTTTGCACTGAAAGCAGTTTAGGGGTAATTTGTTTCCTTCACACCACTCAAGGATTCTATTCATATCCTCCTGCATCCTTAGACAATCCTCCAGGCAATCTATGATGCAAAAAAAGTTTCAAATCATCAGTCGCATTCAACAAGGTCCACAATATCATTGATAAATACACTGAATAACATTGGGGCTACGTTACTGCCCTGCGGTGCACCACTTGACGCTAAGTAAAACGCTGATTTAAAGTCATTATATTCAACAGACCCTATTTTTTAAATAAGAAGTGACAAATGCAACAAGATTGGGATGAAAACCAACAAAGACCAACTTTCGAGCCGATAAACCATGATCCAGCTGGTCAAAAGCCTTAGAGAAGTCTGTGTACAGTACATCTAGCTGGCTCCTCTTACTAATTGCTTGATATGCTATTTGCGGAAAACATGCCATATTAGTAACCATAGATCCTTTTTGAATAAAGCCATGTTGTTTTTCTGAAATTATATGTTTAAGTTGATGAGACAATTTGTCATGCACACGGACTTCAAAGGCCTTCGAAAAGTTAGAAAGGGTTGAAACTGGTCTATAGTTTTCTATGCTGCTGCGATTTCCTCTCTTAAAGATTGGGCAAATTTTAGCTATTTTCCACTTCTCAGGGAACGTATTTGTTCTAAGATATAAGTTAAATATCGTGCTGTGACTACTGATGCAAGAATGCCCTGTACTTCCAAAATGGAAATATTTTCATTTACAATTAAAGCTACGTTTATGTGGAAGACGTGCATAGTTAAATGCAACAACCATAAATAAAATTCATTTTCAAAAAAAATGTTAAAAAGCGAAAAAGCCGGACGCGACAAAGAGCCGGCCTGACATTTTGATTAAAGCGCAAAAGCCGGACGTGTCCGGCTTTATCCGGACGTCTGGTCACCCTAATCGGCCGTGTGACTCTTCTACATGATTGTCTTGTTTTGGTGTCGAATAGACTTGTGCCTAGCTGCAGCAGGGCAACTAATGAGGCCAATGAAACGTTGACTATTATTTCACTTCACGCATGGCCTTCGGCTGGCTTTGCTTGCTACGGGGACGCAACCAAAAAAAAAAAAACTAGTCCAAGGCATGCCCAAAATGAAGCAAAAAAACTTTACAAGCATAACTTAAAAAAAAAAACACCGACGGGAATCGAACCCCAGCCGCCATACCACAGGCACAGCATATAACCACTGAGCGACCAGAGCACTTGGAAGCAATTCGTTGCACCACACCACAGTACTGTGGCTAGCTGTAAATGTCGACCAGTTAGGTAGGCCCTACTGGAGAAGAAAACCTTTCTAAGGCATGATAACATTGCCATATTAAGCAAATCGTATCTATCTAGCCTAGGTGTTTTGGTCAATTTTAGCTAAATTACTGACATCTCTAGAATTTGTAGGAAAATTACATATTCTTACTGATAAATGAATTTGTTCTTTGCGGTGCCTCGATCCTGGTTATTGTTGGCCTGATTGCGACGTTGCCAAGTGGTTATTTTTTAAGACCGGTTTAGGTTAAAATTTCAGAAATTGTATAGATAATATGTAGGTATTAGTTTAATTTTTATTTTAACAGAATGACATTAAACATAGAAAAATATAAATATATACAATTTAGCAAGTTAAAAAACATTAAAAATAATGTAGTTAACATTTACCCGATAAACAATAACCATCTAGAGAAAGCTGAAGTTATAAGGAATCTTAGTGTCATCTTTGATAGTAAGCTTACGTTTGGGCAACACATTGAAGTTTGTAGAGATAAGGCAATGAAAATATTGGGATTTGTAACGAGAAATACAGCAGACTTCAGTGATATCACAGCCATAAAAATGCTCTATGTATCACTAGTGAGGCCGCACCTTGGAAATTGCTCTACTGTTTGGTCCCCTTATTTTGTTACCATACCATGATATGCTAGACAAAGTTCAAAGAATGTTTCTCAGGTACATAGCATTTAAGTTAAACATACCGGTAGACAACGTCAACTATAATCAGCTCGAGAACTTTCTTAAAATTGGTTTTCTTAACTATCACTGTACAGATTGAAACAGTTCCTTAAAAATGGCAATAATAATGTAGTTTGTTGATTGCTTTGCACTGGTTATAGGCATTTTATATTTTGTTGTTCTGATTATTTGTCAGTTTTATTCTATTTCTGATTTTATAAATTACCTTTTTATGTATTATATTAGTTATCCTTAGATTTAGTTTCAGTTATAGTGTCTATTCTGATTCTGTAACTGATTGGGCTATGCCCGTATGTTTGAAATAAATAAATACATTTTTGAAAAAAAAAAACTGATTTTTTGGTTTTTCTTTTTAACTAGTTTTTGTCATAAAAAGTATAGTATACAATGTTCAATTACAGGAAAAATATGTAGGCAAGCTTTGGCAGAGACCCGCTTTTAGAACGGAATTATTGCTTTTTACCTGGAAAATAAAAAAATATAGTTGCTGTTTAAGTTTTCATATTCAACATTGCCTTTAACCATAGGTTGTTTTTTTTATAGTAAAGAAAGAAAATTCTATTTAAAAGCCTGGCCCTATCAAATTTTGGTGACGTTTTTACCTATATATTGTGTTTGCTTGCAGTTTATCGAACAGGTACTGTGTATTTTTAAATCGTAATAAATGAATTAACTAATCAAAGAAAGAGTGTTATTTATTAGCTAACACTGTAGATAAGTACAATATACTATGATTCAAACTATTTTATACTCGAACAATATATTTATTTCCACTAGAGTTTATTTTCACATACCTACTTCATGTATCATATATTTAAAATATTTGTTTGTGATATTCAAAAAACATTTATTCATTTGCTAAATTCATAGGAACATCCAACACGTCGAACTTTATGATATAAGTAAAACAATATAATACAATTAAGATCATTTGACACTAACTATACAATTAAAAGAGTAAAGAGCAAACTAAGTATTACAGAAATTCCTAACTAAAGAATCCAACAAGACAAACAATTACATAAAATATTCATTTAAGTCATAAAATGACCTCTCGAGAAGCCACTCTTTTAGGTTATTTCGATACTGTGTGTAAGATGTAGACAGTCTCACAAATTGAGGTACTTTGTTAAATATTCTTATACTCTCGCTATAGGGACTTTGCAATGATACATTTATTCGGTTTTGAGGGGTGTAGAGGGCATCCCTGCCCCTAGTTCCATGGTGGTGAACATCCCCATGAGAGAGAATATCGGATTTTATTTTATAAATGTAGCAGGCTACCTCCAAAATATACAGACAGCACAGAGGCAGAATTTTCAGTAACCTGAACAATGGCCCACGGTCCCTCCCTGGTCATTGCCCTAATACACTTGTTTTGTAATAAAAATATAGCCCTTAAAATAGAAGATGATCCCCATACAAGTATCCCGTAAGTAACCCGACTTTGAACCTCAGCAAAATAAAAGTTTTTTAATACCTCCCTGTCCAAACCACTTCTAAGGCATCTTAATTGAAAGACAACAGTGTTCATCTTTTTAGTTAGCTCCGAAGAGTGCGCCCGCCAACACATACATTCGTCAAGATACACCTCCAAAAACCTTGCACAAGGCTGTCTTGCAATAGTTAAATTTTGCCATGTCACATTTAAAGTTTCGACCCTTTTTTGCCATGGATGAAAAATAACATACTCCGTTTTGCTTGCATTTAAAAGGAGTTGGTTAACCGAAAACTATTGGCCCATTCTTTCAAAAAGTGAGTTAAACTGATGCTCAGTGCTTTCCCTATCCTTACCACATACTAGAAATGATGAGTCATCAGCGTATCGGACTGTCCAACTTGCTTAGTAACCTCCCATGTGAAACCCAGTCGAATGCACGACTTAAGTCACAGAAAACCCCTACTGGGTATCTCTGTTTATCTAATTCATTCATAATATGCGTATAGAATTCATTAATTGCAGTGGTTGTTGATTTATTCTTTTGAAAACCGTGCTGCTCTTTGGGTATAAGCTTAAACCTAGCAATAAATATTATAATGCGTCCCAACATAGCATATTCGAAAAACTTTGAGAAAACAGAATTTATTGAGATTGGACGATAATTCTCTGAGCAATGCTTATCGTTTCTCTTGTGTACTGGAACCACCTTGGTGACCTTTAACCTGTCGGGAAAAACTCCCCCCTCTATGGAGGCATTTACAAGATGACATATTGGCTCATTAGAGAATTGCTTAATAAAAGCACCAGATAGACCATCCATATCTTGTGAGTGCTTGCTTTTAATTCCTGAAAACAGCCCAGTAATTTCGTGTTCTGTGAAAGGGAGAAAAACAAATGTATTTGGATTTGATCTTATTGGAATGTTATCTACATAGGTCTTGGGTATGTTTTTTATAATGTTTTCTGGCGCTGATATAAAAAAGTTGTTCATTGTATCTGCTACTTTTTTTGGTGACTTAATAAGAGTATCCCCATCCCTGATTTCAATATTTGAGCTTTTACCCTTAGATTTACTTTTAAGATTATTTATTATTCACCATGATGTTTTATTCTTATTATTTGAGTTTAGTATTTGATCATTATAAAAATGTTTTTTTGTGTTTTCAACTAACTTTCTATGTATGGTCTTTTGTTTTTTATGGTGACTTTTAAGATATGGATGCTTCTTTTGCAAAAGATAAAGATCTCCAAGTTTACCACTTGATACCCTGACTTTCTGTGTTACCCAGTTCTTTCTATGCTGATTTATAGTTTTTTTTCTGAACGCAAAACAATAATCAAAATGGTAAAGAAACTTCCCAAGAAACCCGTTAAATTTCTCATTAATGTCAGTTGCATTAAACATATCCAACCAGTTTTCAGATTCTAACCTATTTTTGAATTTAAGTTTATTTTTATTGCCAAAATTTCTGGCGTAAATTTCTTTTTTAAATTTTTGTTTACAATTAATTAAATCAGCGCTTACACCCACCGTCAGTATTTTATGGTCGGAGAGAGGTGTGTCATGCGTTTGAGACGAGGCAGTAATGTTTGTAAAGACATTGTCAATACATGTACTGGTAGAAGATGTACTTCTTGTAGATTCAAAAGCCTCACTCGTTAGTCCAAACTGTTGCATAATACCACAGATCTATATAGCTACGCAGCAGATGCCTACTCCGGTATTAAAAGTGTCGCTCGCCAATGATGCAATAAACTTAAATATTTTCCTATTTAGATGTGTTTTGCCCCGCCGTGTTGCCAAGTCGCGAGCTGTAGTTTACCATTCATATCACATTATGGTATTACTCATTTTCTTGGCAATGGTATGTTATATTATGTCAAATTAAAGTTCATTGTCAGATTCAGTGAATGGTGTTTGCTTGAACATAGGCTAAAACTCACCTTAAATATCGGTGTAAAAGGTCATTACAAATTTTGTTAACTTATACTGTAATATCTCTTATTTGTATTAAGTAATAATATTATCACGCAGGTTTTTGTTTCGAGGATCAAAGGAATTTTCGAAAGGTTTATCGACATGTCAAAGTACCATTTATATTTATTTTGTTTTAAACTCTACTATCAATATTATAAATTTGTTCATTTAAATTGCCGTTTCATTTGTTTAACTATTAATAAACTATCATACTTAATAAAAAATGTAAGAATCGTATTTTTCTAAAAAAATATGTTTGTGTTAATTTGATACATAAATATTAATAATAAAACTTGAGCGGGTCAAAAAATTAGCCGGAATATTGTTCGACGTGATACCTTGGCAACACCGATCCGTTCCTAAACGACTGGTTCACCCGCTCGCGAAAGCCGGTGAACATTTTTGGCCCCGCGTAAAAAACATTGGAAGAGGTATCTGTTGCGTAGCTATATAGATCTGTGATAATACTGCTAATTTCATCCCTCTCCAAAGAGTCGTTAATAAAGTTAATGTTAAAGTCACCCACTACCCAAACGCAACACTGTGGTGCAAAAATGAGGTAAAGCAGTTCTTGAAGTTTTTCTAAAAAAATCCCGAAATTCCCAGTTGGAGCTCTACAGATGCTAACAATTTTATGAACACTGACCAAATTAGACCAAGAGAGACTGCACACCTCAAAATCCTTCTCAGAGCACAGATCACCCAGGCTCAGAGGAGATGCCGGAATGTCAGCACGAGCCCACAGTGCAGAACCTGGATATCACATCATATCTTTTGCAAAATCCTCATCAAAATTTACAATATTTAAAAATGATTGTGATTTACTCGAATATAGGGATTAAATCACACATTCTAATATTTAAAATTGCCATTCCTAATGGACTTGTCCATAATAACTATGCCTTTTCTTCAGGTGGAGACCTTCTGTGGTAAGTTCCAAATAGGAACAAGAATGCACAAAATTAAATGCATCATTCTCAATGCCTAAAACAAAAAGAAGTACTGACATCATACATACCAACAGAAAGTATTTTTAAATGTCATAGGTAAAAATAGAAGTGGGTGTTAATTAAGCACTGTACAAGTTAAATACATATTTTTTAATTGACCAAGCTCATCTTAATTTGTGAAAATAAAAAGACAAAAATGACATTTTATAATCACTATACTGTAGGACTATTAGGTCCGTAGGTGTAGGTAATTTAATGCATACCATCGTAAGGACATTTTATCTCTAGTAAGCGCTCAGGGACCCCATTTGTCATCACTATACCATCAGGTGAATAGGTTAGCCATGGATATTGCTCTGATATCGTCAATCCAATTTCCAATACGCCATATATTGGTAGTCGTAGCATATTTTTGTAGAGCTTCTTTCTCATATTGGATACCATGTTCGATAAATTAATTAGTAAATTTTTTTGGCCAGATGTCATTTCTAGCTTTGCTTTTCCAATCACCTTGCTTATAGGTGAATAATTAATAACACCTTGAACCTAAAATGGTATATTACATTATGTGTATTTATCTCATGATTCGACCCCAAGGAATTTTACATTTTCATTTGTAGAAAGCAGTAACATACTTTGCATAGGAAGAATAATAAATGCATCACGTACAAGAACAATTAAAGTAGCAAAAAGATGAGAACATATAAATAAAGGCCATTCCTAGGATTGAAATATATTCTTACCAGTTATCCTAAAGCGCCTTTCTTGCCGCCAAATATCTGACCTCTGAGCTGAACTCGCTACCAGTTTTATAATGCTTGTATCAGTTAACGTAGATAATATTTCACTACAACATGGGTTTAGAGTAAAACCTAATTTAATTCCTAAATTGTTCATAAACTCTGAACTGACAGAATTTGATAGGACAGTTTTTATGGTGTGCCCTAGCTAATTATTACTTGGAAAAGCCAGATAATAAACTTGTCGGCCTATAGTATTACTATATTTTCTGAGTTTCAATTTTTATATGAAGGTTTATAGGTCATCTGGCCATTCAAAGGCTGTTATTTTCACAATGCTTGTTGGAGTTTCAAGAATGATACTAATGTGTTTGGTTTTTTTTTTTAATTATCGTTCTATTTCACGAATTTTTAAGAAACAGATATCTCAAACTAATAATTATATAATAAGGAACCTTAATTAAATTATATAAGAGATCGGATTATTAGAAGCCAACATTGGTTATTAGTATCAATTTGCGTCTTGTCCTTGTATTTATCGCTAAATAGTAGAACTATACCGCACTAGTGCCGTAATATGATGTGTTCTAAATGTGACATAGCTTACTGTTTACTCCTAGGTATTAATACTGACTGGTATGGCTCATCATGTTTCTTGATTAGATCGTAACTTCTATAGAAAAGCAACTTAAGCCGAGAAATACATGGCACAAACAAACAAAAGTAGCAATGCCGCAGAAGTAGTCATGTTTAAAATTATTCACAATCATTCTGCTTTATCAGTTCCATGTTCCATCAAATTATTTTTTTTTTTTTTAGTTGTATCACGTCTAAAGGTGGACCATCATTAACGTATATACAATATGTCGGCAGCAATGGATATGTTCCTGAACGCTTCGGACTCGCTGCCATTTCCAGACGTGCTAGACATTGATATAAAATCAGAAATGGATACATTAGTTGGGGGACACAATGACTTTTCCGGCTTCAACTTTAATAGTCTGGAGCCTTTAGAATTTGAAGATGCACATGAAATAAAATGGTTCAATTCCAACTCTAATCATTCAATACTAGATTTTAGTGGGGATGACGGCCCTACTATGGTGAATCCTAATGCTGTTATGCCTGTAATGTCTTTGACTTCAAGCATAGGGCGAAGTCCTTCGCCAGCCTTGCGGGAAAGTCATTTGACATTTTCACCAGCGACCATCAAAATTACATCCATAAAGGTATTTTATAGTCCTCTTAACTCAAGTTGGATACTCTAAACATATGTGTATGGGT